>RHPI01002823.1:937043-967092 GCA_009103225.1 Chlorokybus atmophyticus | reverse complement strand
CCCTCCCCCTCCCCCTCCCCCTTTGTATACCCCAAGCGTCCCACCATCTCCATGAACCGCCGCACCTCCCCCAAGCCCGGTTCCACCATCAACACCGTCTGGGTCTCCTCCAGCAAGAAGCCGCGGACGCTCGGGGAGATGACCGACGAGGCGTTCAGTGCGCTGCCGAGAGAAGACGTTTTCAAAGAAGTGAAGTACGGGAGCTGCGCGGTCGTGGGGAGCGCGGGACTGCTCAAGCATGAGGTGGGGGGTGGGGTGGGGGGGAAGTTGTTGTTGTTGTTGTTGCTCGTGTTGATACTGTTTTTGTTGTGTGAATAGTTGGGGTGGTGGTGATAACGTGGTTGTCGTCGTCCTCGTTGTTCGTTGGCGTTGTGGTTGACATTACTATTGTTGTGGTTGTGGTTGTGGTTGTTGTTCTTGCTATTGTTGTTGGCATTGTTGTTGTGTGGCTTACTGTTTTGTTTTGGATTTGTGAAGCCACGTGGAGCGGAAATTGACGCGCATGACGCCGTGTTTCGGTTCAACCTTGCCCCAGTCAAGGTACGAGTCAACAGACTGCATTCTTCATTGACTGCCTCATCGAGTTGGTAGACACATCGCTGTTGCTGAACACAACCTGGGCTTCAGACATGTGTTGCTTCTTGGCTGTGAATTGTGTGACTGACTTGAGAAATACTCACACACTAGATTCACTCACTTCATCAAGTTGATGTCATGCTGATGCAATACCACCGCAGGGTCACGAGCGGTACGCGGGAAGCAAAACCACCATACGCCTCGTCAATCGCCTCCGTAAGCCCTCAATAACTTGCAACAACACACCCACAAGCACACACACACATACTAACTCTCACACCCTCACATGTGTGATAGACTTTGGGTTTCGTGAGACCCCCTCGGAGTCAGTCCTCCAGCACGTGACGATCTCCGACACGTGGCGCCAGTTCGTGCGGCTGAAGAGGCGGAACCGGGACATGAGGACGTACGCCATCGACAGAGAATTCTACAAACACGTGAGGGGGGAAGGGAAAGGATTGGGGGGGGGAAGCATGTGGTGATGCACTGCGTGTATACTGCATAGAATTGTGCGTGTGCGTGCGTGCGTGCGTGCGTGGCTCCATTCACAAACCAACCATCATCTGATACATAAACATCACCTTGTGTGCAAGTGTGTTTCTCAGATGGCTGACGAGGGAAAGCGCTTAACTATGCCAGCGCATAAAGAAAATATGTTGCTCATGTTGTATGGACGTCTGATTTGCTTATGTCCTTGCCCAGGTTGTTACGGAGGAGATGCAGCAGCCGACCAACGGCTATTTTGGTCTCAACCTGGCTCTGCTGCTGTGCGAGAAGGTGGATGTGTACGGCTTCCTGCGCTCCTGGAGAGGGTACACCACATGGATGCGTGCGTGCGCGTGTGCGTGCATGTGCGTGTGTGCGTGTGTGCGTGTGCATAGGTGTCTGCAAATGCTTAAACAGACATACGCGTCCATGCGCATGCGCACGCGCACGCACACTTGTGCACACAGGCGTGTGCGTGTGTATATCTACGCGCGCTGCTGCGCACACGGATGCATTGTTTCCTAATGCGCACAGGCATGCACACACGCACACGCGCGCGTCTGTGCATGCCTGCTGGCATGCCCAAGCGTACAGGTTCACGAGTAGGTGTGCATGTACACGCGTGTATGCGCGTGCGCGCGTACGCACCTGCTCAACCACCCTGCACGCACATTTACACATGCACAACCACTCTTCGACATAACTCATGCCTCACTGCTCTTGTCCCAGTTGGGTCCCTTACCACTATTTCGACTCCGAGGAGCCGAACGACCGGCAGCAGCCGCGCGACAACAGCGAGATGCCGATGATCGAGGGGCTGATACGGAAGCACGCGGGGAGGATGAGCTTCAAGCACCAATGCATCATAGGTGAGTGTGTTTGGGTGGATGTGTTGGTGGTGGAGAGACTGGTGCGGCATGGAATGATTGAACAGAAGGAGTCAGAGTGAGCGGATGAATGCATATACGACTGATATAACTCAGGCAAAGGTCTGATCAAATGAAGAACCGGAAACTGGAGTGTAGAATATATGCAATGCTGTGCATGTGTGGATTTGTCATTACTGGCTCAAGAAGTGAAGCGACAACGCAATGACTGGATGGCCAAATCATTGAATGAGTCACTAGGTTGTGGTTTGTTGTGAGACTGTGTCACTGACATGAAGTGCGTGTTGCGGTGTTAGACACTCTCTGCGAGGGGTGCTCTCAGGCGGCGTATTGCAACGGCCAGGCGCCGTATCCTGTGCCGAAGTTGGGATTCTGCAAGGTGAGCTCCCCGAGTTCCACGACGCTATAAACAACACGCTATGACCAACATTGCCCCAATGCTTAATTCCACACCATGACCTGGTTGTAGAGGGTACAAGTTTTGAAGAAACATGCGCATTGCATGTGTGGCATGCACTAGCCCAAGGCTAGGTTGATCGGTGCTTGTTGCAATCAGTAAGCATTCACCAGCTGCATTGTCACCATCAACCATGCAGTCTTTGCAATATTGCATGATACCAATGACATCAAAACAGCCGTCATGCGCAAGAACTGCTCCACCTCAACAGTGACCCCAAGTTGCAATGCGTGCGCAATGGTGCATACCAACATGTGTTATACCGCCTGAACAGACCAACATGTCATGCACAGGTGAGGGACGCCGTGGGTTGTTTTGTGCGATGCCGTGATGACGAGGGCGAGGCGTGCGCAACGGGCAAAGAGGGGTTTTGCTCCAGCACGCAAGACAACAGACCGTGCATAGAATCCGCACCGGCCACTTCACTCACAGTCACAAACTGAACCAAAACATGAGACACGTATACACTTATTATGCATCGGCGCGGGGCTGCTACTACCAGGCGTGCCAATAGGCTCTGTTTTATTAGATGAGGCTTGTTGTCAATGTACTGAGTATGTTGCCATGTTGGTTGGGATGTTATGAGTCGTATTCCAGGATTGGATCGGACTCTAATGTGTTCAATGGCGGCAACCTTGCGAGAATGTCTGGCAGGCCTTGAGCGTCCCGTGCAATCTGCAATCCCATGAGGAGGGTATGATATTACAACAGTAACATCGCATAGGTGCCAAACAGCAGACACAAGCACAATGAGCCCGAATGAGGGCATGCAGTTTGGGCAGCGTCAAATGAGCAATGCAGTGAGTCATGCACGCACCAGAAGCTCCTCGTCCAAGTAGGTGATGTAAAGAGTTCGCTGGACCCCAGTCAAACCTGCAGCAAAGGTGTGTGTCCATGCGTGTGCAGGTGCGTGTGCACGCACACATATGTGCGCATATGCATATGTGTATGCATTGGTACAAGCACGCGTATGTACACGTGCGTGTTTGCCTCTGTGGGCGCGCATTTGTGTAGTCATATATGCTCACATCCAGACAATGTCTGGATGTATTGGTGCAATGCACTACACGCTCTACATGGAGCGAATACATGGCCAACGATAATTTTTACTTACCTAGTGGGATGCTGATGCCCTTGCCAACTATGGACTCGCCGAGGCCGAGCAACCCTGAACTAGACAACAACGCCGCCACACCCTGCGGGGGAGTTTGCACACATATCACCAAGTGGGGTTTTTAGTACCAGGCTCATCAACATCCAACAACAGCCGTACCTGCGGGGACTCTCCTGGAGGCACGCGCAACGTGGAGATGAAGCCTGACTCGTACGCTTCTTTCAAGCTGTATAATTGAAGGCATGATTAGTTAGTTCAGTGCTGACAACCACCATCTTAAGCGTGAGAGTTTAGGTGTGGCGCTTACCGAACGTCGCTCTCTATCAGCAACGTGGTGTTCAATGTCACATCAAGCTCCAGCTGCAATGAGACAGACCGCATCAGCTCAAAAGTGCTGCATATGTTGGAAAAACTCACACGCGTATGTCTGCATGTGTATTTGTGTGCACGCCCACGCCCACGCCCACGCACACGCACTCGCACACGCACACGCACACATGTCTAAGTACCGAGCTCAGAAGTCTCAAAGTTGCTTTAGCCACGGCTATGTTCGTCTTCAAAGACAGAACAATCCCCTCAACCTTTGCAAGACCTTGCACTGGCGCTCTGCACAACAACAACGTCGTCCAACCTAAGCGAATTGCAACACAACAGTGTGCAGCCACAACCACAAACACATAACCAGTTGGAGATGGACACATTGTTGAGCAATTCACAACACTTCTCACCTAAGCACAGCTTGTGCGGCTACGAGGCCCGGACTGCTCCCGCCAGCCCACAGAAACTCCCAATCGCCAGCAAGCAACGTTGAACTGCAGCAAAACAACAACATTGCCATCACAACACAACACCAAGGCGCATGATGCTCATAGCATGCCCTGTATAATGAGTACTTTGTTGGGGTTGTTGTGGGGTTCATCTTCTCCAAAGCCAGGAGAGCTTCGAGCACCTCAGGCTTGCCCGCCTCCGAGCTGCTCGTGTACAGATTGCCCAAAGCTTCCGGCCCGCTGTAGCTACGAATCTGCCCAAGGACACACGGTAGCTCATGATGAAACCGTGTGTTGACCAGTTGAATACAGTGCTCTACTTCACTGAAAGTCATGTGTAGGTTTCAAACCGTGCAGCTGTGCCGTGTTGTTCAGCATGTACATGCATGCATAGACATGTGCATGCATGCGCGTGCACACAAGCGCACGTCCACTCATACACAATAACCGATGCGTAAACACATTGCACGAAACCATACCGCTGAGAGGAGCCTATCCTTCGCTTCATCTCTATACCCAGTCATGACCTCCGCCGCGAGCTTCGCATTGTCCCCAATATCCGCCAGCGAGCTTGAAGTCACCCGCATTGTAAGTTTCGACCCTCTCCTCCGCCTCTTGACTTGGCACAAGTGTGAACCGTTGCTTGAGCTATGGGGTGAAGATGAGCTGTGCGAGTTTTGACGAAGGGGGGCTTTCATGCCGAAGGACAGGAAAGTGTTTATGGGCAACGCAGTAGTTGTCGTGGTAAACGCCATCGCTATCGCCATTGTGCGTGCCTGTGCCTGCAAAGCACAAACGAAGGCTGTCGCACACAGTTGAAACATGGCTTGATTGTGGTAAATCTCGTGTTGTCTGTGTGTGGTGTTAATTGTGTGCAGGGGCTTGCAGAGCTGATCGCAACTGAGCTGAAGCAAGGCTCTCAGGTGCGAATGGTGTTGTACAAAAGGTTACCAACGCAGTGGAAGCACTACACATCAACGTTGCATTAACCGCATTCCACTAACAAAGCAGCAACACGAAGCAGAGCTCTGATCGAAGAATGTGTTGCGGTGTTCAACTGGGCCGCAAGCAGCAGCTCCAATTAAGCGGAGCAAGCCTACCTCGTGTGGCAGGCAATTTACCACCCAGCGCCACCGCTGACCTCGTCTCAGTAAACAATAAGGTCGGCAACAGTTTCTATAGCCAACACCGCCGTCGTCGACCACAGCGACAACAAGCACAGCGACAACGTTGCCCACATGCACACGTAGCCGGCTGGGAGGCATCGACAACCGTCCGATTAGCTTGCGCACCCCTTTCAGCCGTCCGATGCGGATATGTGCATTTTGCTCACTGCATTGCGAAAAGCGCAAAATTGGTGTCAGAAAACGCTCAAAGCAGTGTTAGCGGCGATGTCGCTGTCGTTGTTGACGGCGGTGACGGTAGCTGCATAGTTGAAGGGATGGTGGTGCTAGTACTAATGCTGCAAGCGATCTAAGACACTAGCCACCAAGCTCTGCAGCCATGTCTGCTCTTTGCCTGCTGCATGCTGGCAGTGTGCTGAACAGCAACTGGGTTGCAGCGACAGCTGTCTGTGGCAGTGGAAGCGTTGCATGCTTGAATAGTGTAGGCGAGAAGTTACAGCTGTCGTCACCTGCGCAGAAGAAGTGGCGGACGCACTGCCAACATCATGCGCTGCGTTGCACATGGATGCCTCGCAGGTGAGCTTCAAATTGATCAATGCTTTGAAGTCAGTCATGGCTGTGTGCATGCATGTGAACTTTTTCTGCTGCTGTAAAGTGACACGTCCGATATCAGAACTGAGTGACTGCATGCATGTATAAGACTCAACACGAATCGATTGATGCGTAAGCTCGATGCATGCGCCAAGTGCTTCTAGAACTTATCTCTTTGCATGTATGTGCCTTTGCGAGTGAGCTTCACGTGTGATGCTTACAGCCCCAGCTATGCATGTTGGCAAGAACTTGATCACTTGCATGGCAGTAGAGGATGTGAGGACACAAACACTCATGTGCATGCATCTGCATGGCAGGTCTCACAGCAGTCGACAGGTTGTCTCTGAGGCGACATCATCAAGCGCCAGCACAGCCGACTCATTCAGCCACTCAGCGCAGCCACAGGCAAGTCAAGCAGCTGTTGTTGATTTTGTAATAGTTTGTAATAGTTTGTAAAGCAACAATGTAATGGGGTAATATCTATCTTTGCGACTGTATTCATCCCATTCAGTATCCAACATGCAGACGCTTGAGCGAAGTTCAATCAATGCACAAGAGGAAGATCTTGTAACAGATCGCCAGATGACATCCGAAGTGAAGATTGTAGCAGTTGCTTCGCACGAGCAAAGCGTGTTTGGCGTAAGCTGGCTTGAAGTCTTCCACCACATGGCTTCACGGCTGCGCAACATCAACCCGGCTTTTCACCTTGAAGTATTGGACTCAACACAGATTGTTGATCAGACCAACAACGTTGTCAACAAGTCAGAGCAGCTCTTTCTCGCTGTTGGCATGCGCGACATCGATGCCACTTCAGCAATATCATCCCTTTCATCAGCCTCAACCACAGCCGTCTTTCTCGGCTGCACTCCAGAGTTGGAAGCAAAGACTCGTTTGGGTGGCAATGTTGTGTCGAACTTTGACTCACCGCTCTCGGCCATATCAGAAAAGCTGCCTTGGAACGGCGATTTAGCTAAGTCTAAACTCCTCTCACGGGCGATATCGGAAGCTTGGCGTCGATGTACATTCGATGACTTAGTCTTCATTGTGTTGGTGATGATCAACGCGTACGTGACGGAAGTGAAGCAAGTCCAGAACATGCGCGCGACGGATTTGAGCATGCTTCAATGCATGATCACAAATTGCGGCTCTCAGATACTGGCTTGCATGTTGGATCCTAATTGCAGACAGGGGTTGGATTGTCTCAATGCGTGCGCGCCAAACGACCAAGTTTGCAGCTATAGATGTATTGTCTCGCATGAGAGCGAAGCATTTGCGCAGTTCTCGCTGTGTATACTTCAGAAACACAACTGCCTGAGGCTGGATGCAGATATACCACCAAGGCCTGACCCTCAACCCATGAAGGTACATGAAGAGCTGTTTTGCCTTGGTATTTGCATGCGTGTGTGCGTGTGCGTGTGCGTGTGCGCGTGTATGTGTACGTGTGTGGGTGCGCGCGCGCGCGCACACGTTCGTGTGTGTGATTCGTAAAGAAGGCTTTTTAACTGGTTGAGTTTGGCTGTCAGGGAGGAACCGATTGTTGTTTTGTGCAGGTTTGGCGTGGTAAAGAGCTCACGCATACGTTGGCCGAGGAGATATTTGTTGGATGGCGCAATAGCGGCAAGCAGTGGAGTTGGAGAGCTGTGGCGGGGCAGAACGCTGCTTACGACCACTTCAACAACCAGTACCAGCTGTACTATTATGGCAAGTCCACAACGGCCTTCTGGTATGACCCCGTCTTTCAGGTGAACGAAAACCCACTCTGTCCGTGTGTGTGTATGTGTATTTGCTTGGTTATTTGTGTTTGTGTGCATGTGCATGTGCATGGGTGCACGTGTGTGTGCGCGTGCGTGTCTCTGCATGTGCATGTATGCGCAGCGTTGTATGTGCATGTGCATGTGTGTGGGTGCGCGTGCGCACATCCTTGGGTGTGCATGTGCGTACGTGCGTGCATATGTGCGTGTGCGTGTGTGTGTGCACTTGTGTACACGCACATATGATACCAAGAGTGCTTGCGCATGCAGGTGGAGACTCTCGATGGCAGGAAAGTCTGGCGCCGGCGGCACTACCGGGTGAAGCGAGGCGACAAGCCCGGCACATTCTTCTTCACTGTTCTGGACAACGGCGTGACGTCGCGCGAGTTCTGGCGAATCGTCGACGCGCCGGATGACCTCAGCTGGAGTCTGTGCTTTTATAGCGGGGCTGCGAAGGCGGCCGGGCTGGCATACACGGGCGCAGGTAAGGATTAGTAGACTCTTCTCTTTGCACTGTGATGGTCTCGTGCATTTTGCTCACAGACATGGACACAGTTGGATGCATTTTGGTACAGGCGTCGAGCACATGCGTGTTTACGCTCATGTGTAGTACATGAAAGCATGCAAGTTCATCTTGCTGCGCGGAATGTTTCTCGGACATAAGCTTGTAGTTGTGTATTGCCTGCAAGTATGCTACTGCAAATTGCACCTTTGGGTCAGAAAAGGCTTCTTGCAGGCTTGACTAACAGTTGTTTGTTCTGCAGTGCTGTTGACACCAGACGGGCTCTGGCCGGGAGCAGAGCACAAGGATAGGTTGGATGCTGCTCTGGACTTGTGCGGCATCAAGGCGTGGGAATTGTGTCGCGTCAAGAACACGGACACGGACGTTCCGGCTGAGCTGTTGGAGGTCCCCGTGTACACTTGAAGCTCATATTCTCGGCTGCGCGGCTTTTAACACTGCAAGTGTATATAGTTAACATAACATGACAGCAGTGCGCAGTGATGTCCGGAATCGGTTCTTAACTCAACACGTCCTCCTTAGCGCAAGAGCATGCAAAGGCTCCTCGCTTGTACAAGGCACGCTGACGTTTGTACGCATGAATGATTGTCACAACATGTGTGCACGCATGATGACAGATATGTCACACAACTGAACACCACCAGCAACAAGGCACACATACACGTACACGCAGCACGACGGTCATGATGTTCAATGCATGCTGCTGATGCATACACGGTCATGTTCTGCCGGCTAACGGCTGTTATGCGAGTGGGCATCATAATGCTGTCGCAGGTACGGCAGTGAGTCCATGCTGCCAAGGGGCTCTGCATGGGGGGTAGATAGATTCAGCTGACAGAGCATACAGCCTGGCGGTGATTGCTTGAAGATGTGATGATGACTGTAGATGGCCTCTGCCCAGCAACAGAGTGTGCATGTAAACACGCCTTGGGCATGTCTGATAGCACCCCGTACACATAAGCATGCGAGTAGCAGCATAGCAGGGCTGAAGGCGAGGCGCAGGGCGGTTTTAACAAGATGGCACAAAACCTAGTTCACTCCGTATCCCCATAAGCAGCCCAAGAGAACTGGGGTACAGCCAGTACCCGGACACTGCAAGTTCCATACAACCACTGACACCGACGATGACCACTGCCGCCAACGACAATAAGCGACAGTGCTATGTTTGCAGTGGTCACTACGTGTGAATTATCTAACGGCAAGTGGCATGGTCTGTTCATGGTGACAGATATACCATACCTGTGAAATTGCTGCTGTAAAATGACTTGCAGACAATGACAACTGCAGCTCAGCAGGCTCGAGTGTTGGTTGCTTCAAACCAAAACCAAACCCGCTTGTGTCCCACGCCAATGCCAGACTGGTGGTTGCAAGCAGCTGCCCCAACACAGCCATGCCGTCTAGCATGAAACCTTCCTGCTGTACACACTGTGCAGAGGAAAGCTTGCTACATGCATGGTACTCACTACCCAGTTACGGTGGTCTAAACGGCGCCAGGGCCGCTTTCAGCGCTGTGTTCTGTGTCTTCAGTGGACTCGGTGTCGTGACTAGATTCCGAGTATCCCGAACTGTCCATTGAGAGGCTCTCATCGCTGAGGAAAAGGTTGGGATCTTCCCCGTCACTGAACAGACCGTCGTCATGATGGTCATCCTCGTCATCCTCGTCGTCCTCATCACTGAACAGCATGTCATCATCGCTTAGGCCATCCGGATCATCGTCGCTGCCCTCGTCATCGCTGGTAAAAAAGGCATCGCTGCGATCACTGTCTTCTGCGCTCTCCGAATCAGTATGGTCGGGGAAGTCCGCAGATATGCACAGCTGCGGACGGGATCCCGCCAGACTCCCAACCGCTTGCTCCAAACCTACATAATGCATGGCATCAGCCCAACATGTCACACAATGATGGTATTGCAATCCGATGACGCAGTGGCAACATGGGCGTTCTAGGCTGCGTGTGCGTGTGAGAAGCTTTGTCTGTGCATGCAAGCAATGTTTAACACCTACAAACCCAGACTCACCGGGGCCCAAGCTGCGGCGCCGCTCAAACCACTCTGATGCAGCAAGCCCCTCGCGGTTGGAAACATCCAAATGTACAAGGGAAGGGCAGGCGCCGAGCACAAGCTCTTCGCAAAACTTTTGCACCTGTGCACCAGCAATTGTCAACCAACTGCTGCAAGGCATGCTGCACAACAAGCGAACACAACCATGACTATGTCTCACCTCAGTCTCCTTGAGCCGAAGACAGTCCCGCAAAACAATGGACTTCAAGCCTGAGGACTTAGAACACGAAAGGGCCCTCAGGAAGCTTCCTGTCAAGTAGTCTGCACCGGACAGGTCGAGTCGTTCGAGTGACAGCTCCTTCATGAACACCTCAACCTAGAAACGTGCAGACGACAAAGGCATCACACACGTACAGGCCAGCAACCTGCAGACTGCTAACACACAAAGTAGAGCGTAGGTGTTGGTTTGTTACCTTGCGGTCTTGCAGAATGAGGTTTCGCAAGGACAGCTGCTTCAGCTTTGGGCAACCCCGTGTGAGCTGATGACAGATGGACACCTTCAAGCTGTCCAATCGCCCTGCACAACAGATGCCAAGTCAATGCGCTTGTCACGTGCGCTGTGACATACACAAAGCAGTAAAAAGACGCTCGCACCTGGAAGGTTCCAAGGGTGTGAGAGGGAGGAACCTTTTGGCAGTTGGAGCTGCAAGCTGATGAGTTTTGGACAGTGCTGTGCGACGCACTCCACGATGTCAGTCAGGTACACGTACCTGCAAGAGAAGCACAACAGTCAGCTGCAAGAAACACAAACCTAGCATGAAAGAAGTTTACGGGCAGTGGCTTACAGTGCAACCACTTCAAGACGCTCCAGATTGCGGCAGCTTGCCACAGCAGAGCAGATTGCACGGACATCCAAAGAGTCAATGGGCAAATTGTAAAGACACAAGTTGCGGAGTGAGCGACTGGCTCCAAACCTTTCCAGCGAGTCGAGACACGACTTGGTTAGCAACGGGCCACCTACAAAGAAAACTTCTCATATCTATACCACAATCTGGCTCTATGATAACGTGACTGCATCCAGCTTGAACTGACCAGGCTCGTTTCGTAGCAAGCGGGAGATGGGTAGTGCCTTGTCAACAAACGCTGGAGCTGGCTTAAAACTGCTCTCATCAGTGCGTTCCTCCACTCTTTGAGGGGTTGGACCGGCAGAAGTCGAGGGCGTCCTACATTGAGGAGAGGAGTACAGCAACAAGCGTGGCACCTTCTTGGGCGGGGGTGACGGTGCAGCATATGCCATTGGACAGTCGCAGACCACGTTGTGAGCATCCTGTGTGTTGTGGACTTTGTCTGGCAGCTGGCCCAGCATCAAACACCTATGCAATGATGTTACTGATAAGCAAGAGGTCCTGCACAACCCACTGCCAAGCCACAGCAGGAGGAACCAATACGACTACAGGATAGCGTACGCGAACACATTGCACCTCAAGTGTGGGCCGGCACGCTGTAACAGCCTGTTGAGAATGGTGTTGTCTATCTTGCCCCAGCACAAGGTCAGGTCCAAGTGGGAGTGGCACATTCCGTCAATAGCAATGTTCCTAAACAGGCTGCAAGTGGCAGCAGCACGCGCCAGGCTGCTTACACCCAGCAGGGAGAAGATCTGCATGACACAAGGGTTGAGCATTGCCATAACAAGTGCAGCAAGAACGGTATGGCGCATGAGCAAACATCAACCATTAGCTAAACGCAGCCATTGTGAAGGTATGTGTTGTACCTGTATGCTGAGGTCTCGAGTTAGCGGCCATGTTGATGAGTTGTGCTGAGAGTCCCGCTCTCTAGCTAACTGTGTGCCGACAAGGCACAATTGCTCGCCAAGCCTTACAAGGCTGCAAAATGCACACACATGCCTCAGCCGCAAGCTTGTTGACAAAGCAACTGCTTCACAAGTCTGCTCTGCAAACTAGACGTCCTTCCAGCATGCAGGTCAGCCAGAGAGTGCAGTGCACTCAACTTCATGCAGCAACCGTAAGATATACACAACAAACCACTGTTGAACAACGTACTTAGACATACTTACCGCTCAGGCAGTGGCAAATCTCCATTGCCAACCACAGCATGCGCTGACCCGCTTGGAAATAGCACTTTAAGCGTCTGCGTTGAGAAGTCAGTCAGCGAATTTCGCTTCACACACCTACGCTCTAGGTAGCAACACAAGCAGCTTCGGTGAGAGAGTAAGCATGCAATGCGTGCACTTACATGAGAAAGCGTAGGCGCCTCGGTTTGCAGGAGACGCTTGAGCGCCGCCTTGACTGGCGCTTCTCTTCGCGACTGCACGAACAACGCTTGTTAGCATTATGCTCAAAGTCAATATTGAAGTAGATTACGGTGATCTGTGCTCAGCTTCAAACTAGACTAAACTTGGAATGCTTGAAAACCCAGCGCAGCGCCTTTTCAGCTATTAAGCACCCAAGCCTAACCCCTGACTCTCGAAGTGAAGTTCAAGAGCTCAGCAGGACTGCTTCTACTACTAGCTGCTGCTGCTCAAGGCACTCGTCACCAGCCATCAGTCGACTGTTCACGAAGCAACTGACTTACCAAAGTTTCAGCCTTCGCCTTGCTCCGAGCGCTACGAGCCCGCTTTTCAGCTGGAGGAGCGATGGCGGAGGCGCCTGCAGCTACTCCAGCTACTCCAGCTACTGCAGCAGCTGCGGCAATTCCACCTCCTGCTCCTCCTACTATTACTGCGGCCCGAGCCTGCTCCTTACGATCCCGCTTCATCCCGTCCTTTCCAAACAGACTCAAACAAGCTCACCTACCCACACGCGCCGTACGAGCAAAGGCAGCGCCACCGACGACAACCCTACCGCCGTCGACGACAAGAAAGACGCTCACAGCAACAACAAGGCCCCGAAAGTTTGGAACTGCCCTAAAACCGAGAAATTCTCGAGACCCTAATCCGGTAAAAACACCCGCAAAAGGCAACAAACGCTGCTTAAACTGACGCTGCATTCGAAAATTCGAAAAATCACGCCAAAGCCAGTCATTGCAACGACAGACAACGGGCTTCGCGCCAGCCAACAAATGCTGTCGTTGCGTTGCATTAAAAAGTGTTCGGGTTGGTGTGGGCAAGATTGAAGCTCATGGCAAGAAGATGCTTGTGGCCAATATGCTCAATGCCCTGGGTAAGGCTGCCGGGGGACAAGCGCCGCCGCCGCGTCAAGGTCGCTGATGGCGGCGTTGGTGGTGGTGGTGAGGGCAGCGTCATCGTCGACGCTAATGGCGACGTCCCCAGTGTTGACGTGCCAATGCTGCCCTCGGAGCTGCTCAGAGCGATTGCCGCCCACGTGCCTATAGGTGAGCAAAGCAGCCAATTGTGTTATGTTGCAATATTTGACAGTTGTAGCTGTGTAGGAGTGAAGACCAATGGTCAGTGGTTTTTGTATTGGCTACTGAGGTAACCAAACTTTTTAGTCCTACAAACATGCACGCACCCCTATTATACAAGCATCAGCACAAACGTACACGCCAATGCTATCAACATGCATGTGACTACATTGTTCATATTGTCTTAAGTAGCACAGTCAATCACCATTTGTTCATCATGGCCGTCATCGTTGTTAACTGAAGGTCGGCGCTGATGCGGTCATGCAACACATGAGCAGGTGAGGAGCTGCGGTCAAGCGCGGCGGAGGCGGGATAAGCGGGGACGGCACTGCGGTGGGCGCAGATGCTGCCCCAACGTATTGTAGGAGTAGATGCAGGTGTGTGTATATGCATGCGAGAGTTTATATGTTAGATGCTGTGCCTTACTTGGATCTGTGCGTACCTAGAGCAATTTGCTGTTGAAGTTTTGCTTTCGACGGGCAAGGGTGTAAGCTATTTGGATTGATCAGGTCACCAAGCACCAAGCCATTATTGTGTGCGTCATTCTTATGTACAAGTGTGGCGCATGCGTGTGTGTGTGCATGTATGTGTCTGTGTATAAGTGGAGAGGCATGTTTGCACTTACTTCAATCGATGCCACTGCAACAACTCAACATAATCCTCCCATGCAACTAGTTGCAATTCCACCGTGTTTTATTGTGTCAGCGGAAAGCGTTGCATGTTGGTGTCTTATGACCGCAAGTCCTATTTATTGTTGGCTGAAAACCTTTCCACAAATACTACTTTCATTTCTGCATTCATGCCGCCGCGTGGATCACAACAACGTGCAGTGCTCTTACGTTACCATTGTGAGGTGTTGGTTTATAAATACAACAGTGTGTTAATGTATCAAGTTTTATCAGTATAAATGCGCTTGTTCAGAGGAGGCGACAAGAGCAGCGCTTGCAAGAGGAGCAGCTGCGGGGGCGCATAAAGAAGAGCAGAGTGTGTCGGGAGCGTCATCATGTTGCGGGAGGATCCATGTGAGGGTCTGCGGGTGCTGCGGGAGCAGCGGTTGCAGGAGGAGAGGATGCGGCAAAAGATGGAGAAGCGGAGACAAGAGGCGGAGCAGTGGCTCACAGCACCCGCACCCTCACCTGTACAACATGCATTATGCAAGTAACGTGGTCTTGAACAACAACACGCGTGCGCATCCTTATAAACCTTGGAAGCGCGCATGCAAGTGCGGGCAATCGCAGCTTGCTCACAAGTGCGTTGCAAGCATGTGCGGGAAGAAGCAGTCGCGGTTTGCCAAAAGGTGTGTTGCTGGCCCGTGCTCGCGGCAACCCCGGTGCCGGGCAATGCGTGTGTAACGCGGCTAGTAGTTATGCTCCAAGTGCTTGGACATATGTGAGATAGACAATCAACAAGCATGTATGCTTGCTGCTATAAGGAAGACATTGGTGTGGAACAGTTAGCCACCTATGTCCATGTTATAGATGTTGACATCTTGTACGTGGATGTGTCTATATTGTAGACAATGGCATCTATGAAGACAAGTATGTTGATCTCTTACATATGAATGTTGGTATCACAGCTTTGATCTTAATATACAGAGACTGAAGTCGGAAGGATATCAGAAGAGTCAAGCATAGATATCGCACACAAGGGCGTGGATATCTTCGCAACGAATGTCCACATTGTACAAAAAACTGTGGATATTACACATGCACTTATCTTAAAAGGATCCAGAAGAGGCAAATGCGGATATCGCATGAAAATACACCGATAGTATATATAGATAGATAGATTATATATAGACTACAATATAGATATCACACAGACTGATATCTACAAACTGTAGCCACGAGACTGTGTGGCCAACACCATAAGATTGTAGTACAATCTCATTGGTTGCTCGTACTTGGGGTAAGATATCCTGCAAGGTGATTGGTGTGACCCTAATAAGGGCAAGTGCAATAGTGCTTGTCACAAGATGGTTGGCCGCTATAGATTACACTGAGGTCCGAACGAGGTACCATTGGTGGAGACACCCACTACCCTTAAGTGACTAGATAAGGCGCTAGGGTTATATAAGTGAGCATGCTCAGTAGGCAAGGCATTGGAGGCTTGGGTCTACCTTGCCTGGGCGTGCTCGCTCGTGTGGGACTTCACGTGGGGTGTTCGTGAGAGGCCGTTGAAGGGGGTGCCAAAGTGTGGACGTGTGTCCTTGTGTAGCATGTGTGTAAGTGTGTGTACACTTGACGGACGTGCTTACACTTGCATGTGTGAGTGTATGCACGGTGCTAACAATTCTATGTGAGTGTATGTACGGTGTGAGAGTGCTTGCTCTTGTGTGTGAGTGCTTGCACGACTTAGAGTGCATGACCCTTCTAGGTGAGCGCTAAGTGCTCAAGCCTAGGGTTGCGTTACACCGCGCCACAAGTGCGGTGCTGGCTGGGGACAAGTGGCAAGCCAGCACTTGTGGTAGAGCAGTTATTGTAAACTTGTTTATAATTTACATATAGATCTGTTTTTATTATGAGTTGCGATGGCCGGCCATCTTGCATGTGGCATTTGTTTGGGGATTGCTCTCCCTTTACTAGGCAAACAAAGCTGCTTGAAAGCTAAGCTTGTAAAGAAGTGTTCGCCTTCTTTGGTTTCCTCAGATAGCAATGGCACTCCGAATACCGTTAGAGGGGGTGTAAGCAGTTATTGACCAAACCTCAATTCTCTTTCAGACCACAGTTTCCCAAAACCCGACGTGTACTTAACAGATCTTGCTCACTCTTGTCAGCATTACTACACTCCATGAAAAATCAGCTCAAGAATCCCAAACATTATAAACAATCCACCTAATTAGTATGTATGTTAATATGCCTTGTTGCGAAGAATCAATCTTTACAGGGTTCTTAAATCTTCAGCCACACTCTGTAATGGATCGAACTTACGACGTATAACGCCAAATCATATTTTGTAAGATGCAGATGCCTTCCGACAAATAAAGTAAAGATTATAGGCATGTGGGGTTTAATTGCATAATAAGCTTGCGAAGTAGCAGGTCAACAGAACATAAAATCTCAATAGGAAGTTCCTCAAGTAACGCTTATCGAGTGCCAACTTGGGGTTGCGCACCGCAACGCTAACATCTTCTTCCGTAACTCTAAGCAGCAATAAAGGATACCAGCCGTGACGTCATGCTCTTGACGCAGCCAACATCATGCCTAAATTGCCCCCCTCCCCCAGTCTTGCTTGAGCTTATTCACATCCTCTTGATGCTTGTGCAATGTCTCGTTCGCATCTTGACTGGTGCTGTTTCGTACAGCTAAGTGGCCAATGTCTGAGCTGGGGGTGGGTGGTATGATCCAGCACGCGCACGAGTTGACCAGTTGCACGTATTGACCGAATCATAATGTCCACTCTAGCTCGCATGTCATGCGAGCCGGTATGGTGGAAATGATAATCCTAGCCACCACTTGACCAAGACATATTGGCTGGCAAGCGCAATGACCAAGGCATTGCATGTACTACAGTAGTACTCACTTGATGAATGCTGACGCAGCGGTTGCCACGCAGGTTGTCCGTTGTCATCATCTACATGTCTCATTGCGCAATGGAGGGTTGTGTTGTGTTCATCAGTTAATCAATGCCGCTCATGCCGCCGCTGCATGCACTTAAAGTACAGATTACATCAAACCTTGAATCAGCCCACCGATGTATACGTACCAAGTTGTGACATATGTTATTTGTGCTTACTTGCTGGCTGGATCAGTTGCGCAAATGCATTCGTATGGTTATGCATGTGTGGCACAATCTATGAGACGGATGTTCGCCGCCTCTGCTTGCATCTGGCGGTCAAATGCAAGCAGATGCTGGCCCCGCTCTGAGCTGCTTTACTGCAATTTCTTGAGTTTGCTTGGGCTATTATATGTATCATCACAAGTGCAATCGCACTCACAAGTTTTGGAAGTTTGAAGGTTAAAGTTACCCGGGCGATTGAGTAAATGTTGTTGTGAGAGTGCCAACTGGCGGTTGTGGTGTGTTGGGCCAACTTGGGTCTACTTGAACACTCTTAAACACCAATATTTCAAAAACATACGTGGCAAACAGTTCCCGACCCTACCAACATAAAAGTACAACACACCAGCATCATACAACGTCAGGCAGGCTTGGACAGTGCGTGGACAGGCCAACGCTATTCTAGCAAAATGCAATCGGATAATGGGCTGCTCAGAGCACAATGCTCTGAGCACAGTGCTCTTAGCATTGTCCTCAAGAGAGAGAGCTACACCCACGCGTGCCACCCGAGGCCTCAACGGGCTTAACGCCGGCCAACAATGTTTGCTTTCAAGGTGTAACAAGCTTCAAGCTTGTTGCCAACATGCTTAATGCCCTGGATGCGGCTGTTGGGGAACGGGCACCGCCGCCGCGTGGGGGATAACGGCAGCGGCACTGGTGGTAATGAGGACAGCGTCACCGACATCAGCATCGTCGTCGTTAGCGAAGTCACCCGTGTCGACGTGCCGATGTTGCCGCCTGAGGTACTTAGAGCGATCGGCGCCCATTTGCCCCTAGGTGAGCAACACCAGTTGTTTTGTTTTTTTGGTTTTCTTATAGCAACCAACACTCGTATTCTTGTATGTTCTTGATGACTTTTTCGATAGATTTTATTTTGTCATGACTGTGCACAGCAACTTGTGCAGCAAGCATTTATAGTTGCTTTACCCACGGCATTGCAGAGTTCACGCGTATTGTACAAGTAAGGATGTGGGTGTGTAAGCGCAAGCACATACACGCCAATGTAGGCATAAACAAGCACATTGCCCAAGCAGCACTGTCAGTCAAGCAATTGAAATGATTATCGTTGTTCGGCGTTGTGAGTGTTGCTCATTCAATGATGGGGTAGGTGAGGTGCTGCGTTAGATCCACGCATTGCCGAAGCATGTGGCGGAGGCGGGATGGGCTGAGACGGCAGCCCTGCAGTGGGCGCAGGTGCTGCCCAAACAGGATATCTAAGCCGATGCAGGTGTATCAACGCACGCGCACAAGCGCATGTGAGTGTGAGTGTGTACGTGTGAGAGCCCCTTGCTTTGCTTGTGGCGTTAGCTGCTGACTTGTGCCTTATGTGTATGCTTACCGGGGCAGTTGCATTGTGGTGGTTGTTTAAAGGCAAGTGTGCACGCTTATTCAATCAGGCATGTCAGTGAGCAACAAGCCACATTGGTGTGCGTGGTACTTGTCTGCGAGTGTTGTTGTGGTGCGTGTGTGTGCAACTGCATACGTCTATTCAAGGGGAGGGGCGTGTTTGCACTCATGCACAATAGTCCAAAGCTACTCCAGTGTTTGGTTGTACTAGTGGAAAATTGAATGTAGGTTTTCCAATAGCGCAAGTCCTGTTTCTGCTTGCCATTATGTATTCATGCCGTTTTGTGATAGGGATTGCAATCGCATGCGGGGCTAGTCATCTGTATTGTTGTATTGCACAGACAGTTACATCAGTCTAACTCCTAGCAAGTAGCAATAGATGTAATGTGAGTGTCTGCGATAGTTCTATACTCAAAAAGGTATCGACATCATAAATGTAATTCGCCTGGAGCGCGGGCTTACACAAACATATATTGGCTTCATGAAGACGACAACGGACCTAGACGTCTATGTCAAGCCTTTTGCAAAAGTACTTCACTGCGGAGGTGTGGGGTGGGGTGGGTGAGTTGGTTCGCAAGCCAAAGGGATTCGCGGTTCCGAACAATGGGGGCTATGATATCGATGATGACGAGGGGGAATTTCAGCGGTATGCTAGAGCATGGGATGACGCAGAGCGCAAAGAGGATGATGCAAGGAGAGCACAGGCCTTGCCTTGCCTCGCATGAGTCAAGACACGCTTTGCCTTGAGGTGTTGGTACAGTGTCTTTAATTGCCATGCAACAGCAGTACATACGCAACTGCCTGCCAGTTCTAAGAGTGCTTTGTCGTGACAAGCGGGTGTGCTTTGTGACGTCACCTAAGAGCGTGTGCATGTGCACGTGTGTGTATGGCGCAGGCAGGCTGTTGCCAAGCACGACAAGATATTGTAGGCTCGCAGCATCATGGATGCAGCTTTAGAACGGCACATGACGCTGATGAAGCATGATATTGACGTGGAGAACACAGCGGTTGAGCTGTTCCACAATTGCTTGCGCAAGTTGCTCAAGGACTTGGACTTCGTGTGGTGCTGCGCTACGTGCGGGGAGGTAAGCAACGCACTTCTTGTGGTTGCAGATAAGTGGAGAGTGCATGCTTTGTTGATGTGACACAGACATGCAACAGAATTGCCCATAAACAACTGCTGCTGTGTATACATACACAAGCACAAACATGCACGCCGTGTATGTGTGTGCGCTTGCACGTTACTATAGGAGGTCATCGGGGGGCTTCCCATGCCTGTTGAATGCCTTCTGACACAATCAAACATGCTTGCATATACCTGGTGCAAATTGGCCATTACGAGGTAACAGCGAGTGCATGTTTCAAAATTCATGGAGGACGGCGAACAAGTGGAAACTGTTCAATCAGAAGTGGCGAAAAAAGCAGCACATGCAAGAAGAGCATAGTAGAGTGCGTCGGGAGAGCTGTCATGCCATCTACCCTCGCATGCCAGTCCTTCTCGAGCATGCCTACACCCAGCCCCACGCCCGGGCTACCAGCATGAAGACCGCTCGAGCCCCAGCCTACTGCTAGCTACTGTACCTCTCATGTAGCATGTAGCTAGGGCTACTTTATAGACCTGTCTGTAGGGACCGCGCGTAGCTGATCAGTTGTAAGTCTGTTAATAACACATGTGCTATATCGAGTCTTAGGAGATTTCTGAAATAGCATGAGGCCTCGATGTGACCGTTGGCCTAGTGCCCGTGTGGCACTGCACAGTCATGATTTGACATGTATAAGTAGGAAATCACGTCACCAGACTGGCTGGTGACACTGTAAGTGAGTACTGTGAGTACTAGGAGTACTAAGAAGTAAAGACTCTGTTTCTAAAGAGCTTGTGAAGCGACTTGAACTGGAAGCACGCTGCCCCGGTTGCCAAGAATTCCCTTACTGCGTGAGACACGGTGCATGATCTTGTGCGCTGTGCCTGTCATTGCTGTGAGCTTGACGGTGGTGTGTTGTTTCAGTAGTCAGGGTGTTGTATCCACGTGTTGCACACTCATTCACCTCACTTAACAGTGTATCATTCTATCCACTTATGCAAAGAACCGTGTCCACAGCACTACCTATCGTAGTGGCTTGTTGACTTACAGTGTCACCCTCTTTGCACAAGTGAGTGTGTTGCAATCTGCATCAGATAGTGCAGTCTGCACCCAGGGATGGAGTGCTGGGCATTCGTTATCATTGTCATCACATAGTGCGCACAAGCACTAGTGGTTTGGGTGGTAACAACATCAGGATAGACGGTAGAGCATAAGCACTCTACCCTTTCACCTCTGGACCAGCTGTATGAGCAGGCCCACCCCGTTCTCCCCAATAGACGAGGGTGACCTCAGCAGTTGGAGCCCAACCACCAACCTCACCTACGAGCGGACCAGTGACGGGAGCATCGACCGCAGCAGCAGAGGCTCGCGCTCCATCTCCAGCTTCACCCCGCTCCACTCTACTCCTCGTCATCAAGCTTCTCCACTATCATCGGACAGCGACGACAACGAGATGGAGTCTTCCAGTTCAACCACATCCCTGCGCTTCTCCGGACGTGCCGGCACCACCTCGCTGGATGAGTTCATCATCAAGTTCCACTCCAAGATGCGGCAGCAAGCTCTGAAGAACAAAGACTGGTCAGATGAGATCTCTTTCCACATTGCTGCTCATTATCTTGATCATGAAGCACACGATGTCCGTTGCTGAACTGCGTCGAGTAGACGGCTATGACGAGCTTGCCAGCACCATAGCATCTGCATCTCTGCACCGTCCAGCAGGTGTCGTTCCACCTGCCACTTCAGTTGCAGTAACAGGCTTGTCCATAGCTGCAGCTCTCAAGCAGGCAGAGGAGGAGGAACCAGAGTTGGTACTTGTCAACTTGACCCCTGCAGAAGTTGAGTCCAAGGAGGCCACACGTCGAGTCCGCATCCTTGACCGTTCTGCCATCATCATTGAGGAACAAAGAGCTGCACAACAAGCGGCAGCCGCAGAGTTGGGTACTCCTCTACCTCTAGCAACACCTGGCTCTCGTGCAGGAGGCAGTGCTTTCACCCTCGGGTCAGCAGCACTGCGCGCACCAGCCATCACCGTAGGTGCTGCCATCTGTGATTCTCCACTCAAGGACCTGTACGCTGCCCTGCGCCGTACCTTCCCTCCTCAGACCACCAGCAAGGTTGAGGAGCTGAGACGCTTCCGACGCAAGCCCAATGAGGATCCCCTCCGCTTGTACTCCAGACTGGAAGGTCTGCTGAAGGACACTGACTACAAGATTGTCAGTGAGGAGGCTGCTGCAGTGATATACGTCAATGAGTTGGATGCTGCTCTGAGCGAGTCGACACGCCTGACTCTGAACTACAGCAGGCCCCTTGGTTACACCCTCAAAGAAGCCTTCGAGACTGCACAAGCCATCCACAAGCGCTTGGTGTATGAGAAGGCAGTGCTGGACACCAACCGCAGCGCCGCACGGCCTATAGTTAGCACGACAACTGAGCCTCCTCGCCGCGACCGTGGGCGGGACGCTCCACCAGCACGCGACAAAGGGAAACGGTCAGCTCATGCTGCACTTGCTGCCCCTGTGCTGTGTCATCGCTGTGGACGGCATGGGCACTACGAAAAGGAGTGCACCGAAGAATACTCAACTTTGGTTTGCGACCACTGTCATAGGACTGGTCATTTGGAGTCAGTCTGCTGGCTCAAGTTCCCAGAGTTGAGGCCCGCCCACAGCTACAACCACAACTACTCCGGTGGCTACAACAGCAACAACACTGGAGGCCACACTGGCAACAACTTCAGTGGCTACAACAGCAACAACACTGGAGGCCACACTGGCAACAGCTACAACCACAACTTCAGTGGCTACAACAGCAACAACACTGGAGGCCACACTGGCAACAACTTCAGTGGCTACAACAGCAACAACACTGGAGGCCACACTGGCAACCACTTCAGTGGCTACAATAGCGACAACACTGGAGCCCACAACAGCAACAACGCTGATGGCAGTAACAACAACAACGACGCCAGTGTTCGCAAGGAAGAGCAAGGCTACAGGGGGAAGAACAGACCTCCTCAGCGTAAGGGACCAGAGACACGTCCGCGCGCTGCTGCTGTTGCCACCAAGGCTTCAGCCAACCCACCAGCTGATGACCATATGGCAGCCCTCATGGCGCGTATGGCATGCATGGAGGAAGACAAGGAGCAGGACTACCGCGCCTGCTACGCTGCCCGATGGGCGCTGATGGCTGCAAAACGCGAGAGAGACAGGAACACTCCGTCCCGCGTGCAACCATCACGAGGAGCACGAGGGGAAGCTGCAACAACATCAGCAGGCACCTCCTCCGAAGCCACCAGTGGTGCTGCCTCCGCAGCAACAGCCACACCGGCTACAACGTCGACTCCACCAACGTCAGCAGCACCCACTCCAGTTGCACCACAACCTGGTACACCGATGGACACCGGGACGCCGACACTGGTGAGCACAATGGCAACAGCCGCCATCTCTACCGAATCTGCACCAGTGGGCGGTGCACTTCCCACTGCAGCAGTGCCTCTGTCCGTAGGCGTTGAGACAACTCTCGCACCACCGACCGATACCGTCGCAACTGCCACAATGGCCATCGTCGAGCCCGCTGTCTCTGCAGCGACGCGCGCAGCCACTCTGCCCGCTCTCGACGTCACTCAGGCTGTCCCAACTGGTCAGCAAGCTGAGCGAGCATGGGAAACCATCCTGCGCGGAGCAGACCCCACTACCATCGCCTTCGGTCGGGGGGGGAGCGCACCACGCATGTCGCCCGCGATGATCGCGTCTTCCCGCTACCAGAGGTTCACACCCTTCCAGCACTTACTCAACACCAATTGGAAGATGAGATCCTTGCTGGCACTGCACCTCCGAAGCGTGACAGGGTGTTTTTGATCAGCTACAGCCCACCGGTAGTGTTGGAGTTGGCCCTGCAGCTGTTCTGGGCGCTGCACAACAACATGCAGACCGCCCCGCACCGGTCTGCACGCATGCCAACCACCACCTTTGAACCCAGCCCGCTGGACACGTATCGGGACCGCCGAGACACCGTCCAGCAGCGCATCGCCGACGCAGCCGACCTGCCTTTGGGCACTGATGAAGCACTCGGACTTCCTACAACCGCTCGCCTTCATCAGCGCTACCACGCACTGGAACAAGCATATCATTGGCGACAGGATCAAGCTGCCGCCATTGCTGCACGTGAACAAGCTCTTGAAGCTACGCGTGCACCAGTACCGCAGTCACCAGCTGCTGGTCCATCCTCCAGCACCACTCCGCTCTTCGTCGAGACCAACTCTGACCAAGCGAGGGCGTTGGCTCAACAAACCAGGGGGGTGATCGCCCCGTTGCTGCCTGCGCTGGTGGAGGATCTACCTGAGGACCAAAGGGAGCCAGGGAGGGGCTACCTTACACCACAAGGGTGTACACAAAGAGATGGAGCAGGACTGGTTGGAGAGCAACAACTACGCACTGCTCTGTTGCGACAAGCAACCATGCTGCATCGGCAAGAAGGCATTGGACTTCGGCAGATGCTTGGGATGCGAGACAATGGCAACGCGGCACGCGCACGGTTAGTGACGTGGCTGGTCACCAACCATCCCGCAGTCCCGTTGTTCGCTTTCGGCGCCAGAATAGCGTGGGTGGACGCATTCCTTCGCTCCATACGGCAAGCCTATGATGAAGTGGCTTCCGCCGCCACTGACACTCTGGAGGGAGCTCTGGAGGCTATACTGAGTTTGCCAGGAGTGGAGGCAGGACGTCAGCGCAGGCGCATCGCCGCTGCTTACGAGCAGCATGTCCAACAGCCAGAGACCCGCCTCACTGTACGCGCACGAGCAATAACAGTGCTGGAAGTGGGAGTGATCAACGGCAGATGGGATGCTTACATGGCAGGGATCCTCAGGGTGCCCACCATCACCCACGACACGAGAGCGCGGCTTCTACGCGCAGTGTACCTGCAGCCCATGCCTTAGAACCATCGCTATATAGACGTGAACAACAATGCGACGGCTACATGGGAAGGTACACTAGTCAGAGAGGCAGCCCATGCTGTGCGATGGACCTATGCAGAGGAGCAGGCTGCACGAGAGGCAGTCCCGCAAACACCAGGTCCTCCAGGGTTCCCGCCACAGCCACTGGCCACTCCTCCTGGCATGACAACAGCTGCACAGAGGGTCAACCCTCCTGCACCTCCACTTGGACAGGTTGCAGCAGCACCTCCAGTGCCTAGGCCACCACGCGTGTACCAGCAACCGCGACAAGGACGGTTTCGACAAAACCGAGGACAAGGAGGTCCACAAGATCCATCAGGCAGAGGAGCCCTGGCTGCCCTACGGTCAGGCCCCGCAGATGAGAGTGAAGCAACAGTCTCTCCACGCAAGAGGTTCCGTCGCTTCAAGAGGCTGCGCATCAACGCCAATGCAGCCATGATCGCCAACCAAGGCAAGCACGTGACCGTCAATGGGCGGGCACCCAAACGCGTGATGCTGGACACTGGAGCACAGCCTGTCATTATTGGGCGCTACCTCGCACGAGATCTCGGCATCACCAGCGCTGAGCTGCTGCCCTGTCCCTACCAGCTGGACACCGCAACCGGCAACTGCGACAAGGTGCTCGGCCTTACCAAGCAGGTTGTGAGCATCCGCCTCACCGGACTAAACCCTTCCCACAGCACCGAGATTGTACAAAGGTGTGTGGTCACCGATGCCGGGTCCTTTGACCTACTGCTGGGACAGGACTGCAACTTCCCTGTCGGCATGGGGATGGACTGCTGGACTGAGCAGGCATGGTTTCGACCGCATTGGGATGAGGATGATGGAGAGGAGCAGGGATTCCTACCTCTCAAACTGGTGGACAAGGCCCGCTCGCAACGAAGGTCGGCCGCAGCAGCCACCTACAGTCCTACAAAAAGCTCACGTGTGCCTTGTGCCCGAACGCAGCCGAGAACAACTGCAACGAGCTCAAGCTCGAGCCTAAACGCTGAAGAAGACTCTCCTACACCGTACGATGAGTCTCAGGAGACTGACACCAAAGAAGTGGCCTTTCAGGAGCCATCCGAGCGTCGCTGGAGCGCACAAGTAGCAGCACACATGCTACTGACCAGGCCTCAGCTCACTGCACACTTCCTTGTCTACAAAGACCAGGCTACAGTGCAGGAGCAGTACCACATAGCTACTGGAGTTGTGGAGTTCCACATGTTCCGCCGACAACAAGGCATCACCGTGCTGGAGCTGTTTGGAGGCATAGGCAGTGGGCTTGCGGCTGTTCTTAACACAGGAACAACAGTCACCAAGTACCTCTACTGTGACCCTGACCCTCATGCACAGGAGGCTCTGAGCCATCATTTACGACAGCTGCACCAGCGCTACCCGCAGCAGCTACCGCTGTCGGCACTGCAAGGGAGCCAGAAGGCTCTGCCGCAGGACATCCGCTGGATTACCAAGGATCACCTGCAGGCAGTCGGCAACATTGACCTGCTGATAGCAGGATGGGAGTGTCAAGGGCACTCCAGGGCAGGCAGAGGCCACGGGCTCTCTGATCCTCGCTCACAGCTAATCTGGGAGCTAATGAGAGTCATCAAACTCCTGCAGACCAGTCAGATTGCTAGGCCCTTGGGGTACATCATCAAGAATGTGCACTCCGAGGATGACAAGCGGCATCACGTCGCCAAGGCCTATCAACAAGTATGCTCTTTGCTAGGGCATCCTCTCAAAAGCAACGCCGCGCGTCATGGATCTCGCGCACATCGCGTCCGCGCCAAGTGGACCAACCTGGCCATTGTGGAGAACCTGTTTGCAGAATACCTATACAGCAATCGGCCACGAAATCTCGTCGTCGATGACATCCTGGACCCTGGACGCACAGCGCAACCGGTCACACGCCTTGACCGCCACCACTTCTACAAGTGCAACCAGCCTGGTCAGCCGCGCCGCGCACTACCCACACTTGTATCCTATCCAGGCTCCTACGCGTTCCGCAATGGAGGCGACGGCATGGTGTTAGACTCCAACACTGGACAGCTGGAAGAACCCAATGCCCGTGAGCGCGAGCGTGCTATGGGATTCTTTCCAGGCAGCATCACAGGCTCCACGCTGACAACCAGTCAACAGTGTCAGTTGTTAGTGCGCGCCATGGATCAAAACAGCATGGTGTGGTACTTGTAAATGTGCTTTGCTCTCCAGGACCGCCATGTGTCCTTCCAGGAGCTCGAACACCTGGGTGGGGGGTGGATTGCTCGCTTTTCAAAGACCAAAGCAGCACACATCGCCCTCAAGACCGCCCATATGGAGGAGCAGGCAGCAGTCACTGTGGAAGACATTCCAGTGGTCGCCAACGCTACCTCGTGGTCCCACGCCATTGAACCGCTGGCCACAGGCCAAACTCGAGAGCAACTCAAGGCTCTCCTCAACAAGTGGAGGAGCCAATTCAGCTTCAGTGTGAAGGAGCTGGGCATCTGCTCAGCATACCAGATGGACATTGAACTAGTGGACACCGAACCGGTGTTCAGAAGACAGTACCGCCTCTCCAAGCTAGAAGAAGACTTGGTGGAACAGAGGTGCAAGGCGCTGCTAGATGCAGGCCTGATCGAGGAGTCCACATCGGACTTTGCGGCCGCGACCGTCATGCCCCTGAAGAAAGATTCAGCAGGCAACTAGACAGACCGGCGCATGTGTGGCGACTATCGCCCCCTCAACAACTAGACCAAGCAGGACAGGTATCAAATGCCTACCGCAGAAGGCATCTTTGACGATGTAGGAGACTGCACGGTCTTTAGTATCCTGGATATGCGCCAAGGGTACAACCAGATCGCCATCAAGGAGGAGGACAAGCACAAGACTTCCTTCTGGGGAAACCGGCAGCTTTACCAGTGGAAGGTCATGCCCTTCGGACTGAAGAACGCTCCGGCCAAGTTTCAGCGCGTCATGGACAAAGCCCTCAAGGGGTTGGACTTCGCACGCTGCTACATCGACGACATCCTCATCTTCAGTTACAGCAATGAGGAGCATCTCCAGCACATCGAAGAGGTGCTATAGAGGCTGAAGGAAGTCGGGATGACGGTGCACCCTGACAAGTGCACCTTCTTCACCCACAAGGTACCCTACCTAGGACACATAATTGTGCCCCATGGTGTGTACGTACAGCAGGCCAAAGTGGAGGCACTGGTGGCTATCCCTGCTCCCACAGACCTCACGCGGCTGCGGGCCTTCCTCGGCCTTGCCAACTATTACCGCCGGTTTGTCAAGGACTTTGCCAAGATCGCAAGGCCTCTCAACGAACTACTAAAGAAGGACACCGAGTTCTTGTGGAAGGAGGCACAACAGGAGGCTTTTCAGGAGCTGAAGCTCCGCCTCACCACAGCTCCCATTCTGCAACGCCCTGACTACACCAGGTCGTTCATCCTGCACATAGACTGGAGCAAGCTCGGTATGGGGGCCGTGCTCGTACAGCACGACAACAACAAGAAGGAGCGCGTAGTGTCGTACGCCAGCCGCAGCAACAACAGTGCTAAGGCCAACTACAGCAGCTACGAAGGGGAGTGTCTCGCCGCAGTGTGGGCCATCTCCTTCTTCCGACCCATCCTGTTTGGACGGCAGTTCCAACTGGTCACTGACCATCAACCCCTCAAGTGGTTAATGAACAACCAGCACCTGACAGGAAAGTAAGCACGATGGGCGCTGCTGCTCCAGGAGTACGACTTCGAGGTGGAACACCGCGCAGGCCTTGCCAACCAGGATGCGGATGGCCTCAGCCGTAACCCCCACCTCAGCACCAACGACGCCACAGGCACCCGACATGAGTTGGGCCTAAAGCTGCACCTTCAGGTGTGGCCACCATGTTCGCTGTCGCTGCGCTACGCTCAGGACGAAAGACTCAGATCGCTGAGGCAGCAGCAGACGGGGACATGCCCGCTCTCGAACCCGCCATCACCACCACCGATCCTTATCAGAAGAAGCAATCGCTGCCGACCCTGAGGTGGATGATGAGGAGCTGGCACCTACCGACACTCGACAAGACATCTGGCTGGACGAGCCATCCCTCGCACTGCTTCAGACTGGACAACTTCCAGCAGGCATGAGCGCACGCGAGAAGGACCGCGTCCGGCAACGCACTCATCGTTACCGCTGGGCCAACGACAGGCTGTATCGATGGATACAAGATGCAGATCAGGAGGTCCCCACACCAGCTGCACGTGAAGGCATCATCTCCTCCCTTCACACCGAGCTCGGGCACTTCAGTGTCAAGCGCACGGTCAGCCTGGTCAGGACCCAGTACTGGTGGTATGGGGTGCACAGACAGGTGCGGAGGTTCGTCAGCAACTGTCTGCAGTGTGACATGGTTCGCGCCAGCCTCAACACGCGCAATGCCACCTTGCATCCCCTTCCCATTTCCAGGTTGTTCTACCGCTGGGGACTGGACATCCTCGGAGACCTAGCGCCCTCAACGCGAGGCAACCGCTACATCCTCGTCATGATCGAGCACTTCTCCAAGTGGGTGGAGCTGGTGCCCCTGCCCGACAAGAGCAGTGAGGGAGTAGCCCAGGCTTTCCTCTCCCATGTACTCGGACGCTTCGGCAGCTGCGCTGAAGTCATCACCGACCAGGGTACGGAGTTCAGAGGAGCCTTCGACAAGCTTATCGACAGATGCTTCATCGACCACCGTCGCACCTCACGCGACCACCCACAGGCCGACGGCCTCGCCGAGCGTACCGTGCAGACCATCAAGAAGGCACTGCGCAAGTACGTCCTCGCCTACGAGAAGAATACCTGGGATGATCACCTCCCATGGGTAGCAATGGGCTACCGGCTGTCCAAGCAGGCAGCCCTGCGAGAGTACAGCCCATATTATCTACTGTTCGGAAGGCAGCCATTGCTCCCTTTCCACGCACAGCAGGAGGTCGACAGAGTGGTCGACAATCTCGACAACCCCGACGAGATGTTGTATGATTTGACAGTGCGCAGTGCGCTGTTCGAACACACAGTCCCCATGGCCTTCAACAACCTGCGCATCGCGCAGCAACGCGACACGCTGCATTACGAGCGTGTGCGCAGTGGTTTCTACAAGGAGCGGGAGCGCCGCTTCGAGTCAGGAGACTTCGTCTACCGTATGGCGTCTACACGCGACACCCTCGATACCTCCGTCGGGCGTGCTGTCTACAAGGTATTGAAGGTGCACCCCACAGGGGTACTGGACCTGTTGGGACAACGAGGCGAGCGCATGAAGGACAACATGG
>RHPI01002823.1:871366-936900 GCA_009103225.1 Chlorokybus atmophyticus | reverse complement strand
CGGTGGTGTGTTGTTTCAGTAGTCAGGGTGTTGTATCCACGTGTTGCACACTCATTCACCTCACTTAACAGTGTATCATTCTATCCACTCATGCAAAGAACTGTGTCCACAGCACTACCTATCGTAGTGGCTTGTTGACTGTGTGCACTACGACACAGTCTGTACACAAAGGTGGCAAGCGGCATCGGCTCGTCCACTGCACTGAACACCGCGTAGGCTCATCATTAAGCCTATGCCCACGATTGGGGGGTTGTCTTTTGCTTACATGACTCCAATGCAATGCACGACACTAGCATGCGTGCAGCACTAGCACTCCTCCACAGCCTGTCCGAGACAAGGTTGCCCTTGACCATGGCAGGCACGACAGCTGTCATGCCATCTACCCTCGCATGCCAGTCCTTCTCGAGCATGCCTACACCCAGCCCCACGCCCGGGCTACCAGCATGAAGACCGCGCGAGCCCCAGCCTACTGCTAGCTACTGTACCTCTCATGTAGCATGTAGCTAGGGCTACTTTATAGACCTGTCTGTAGGGACCGCGCGTAGCTGATCAGTTGTAAGTCTGTTAATAACACATGTGCTATATCGAGTCTTACGAGATTTCCGAAATAGCATGAGGCCTCGATGTGACCGTTAGCCTAATGCCCGCGTGGCACTGCACAATCATGATTTGACATGTATAAGTAGGAAATCACGTCACCAGACTGGCTGGTGACACTGTAAGTGAGTACTGTGAGTACTAGGAGTATTAAGAAGTAAAGACTCTGTTTCTAAAGAGCTTGTGAAGCGACTTGAACTGGAAGCACGCTGCCCCGGTTGCCAAGAATTCCCTTACTGCGTGAGACACGGTGCATGCTCTTGTGCGCTGTGCCTGTCATTGCTGTGAGCTTGACGGTGGTGTGTTGTTTCAGTAGTCAGGGTGTTGTATCCACGTGTTGCACACTCATTCACCTCACTTAACAGTGTATCATTCTATCCACTCATGCAAAGAACTGTGTCCACAGCACTACCTATCGTAGTGGCTTGTTGACTGTGTGCACTACGACACAGTCTGTACACAAAGGTGGTGAGCGGCATCGGCTCGTCCACTGCACTGATTACCGCGTAGGCTCATCTTCAAGCCTATGCCCACAATTGGGGGGTTGTCTTTTGCTTACATGACTCCAATGCAATGCACGACACTAGCATGCGTGCAGCACTAGCACTCCTCCACAGCCTGTCCGAGACAAGGTTGCCCTCGACCATGGCAGGCACGACAGAGCGCGCATGTGAGGGTAGAGCATCCATGCAAGGGCTTGCAGGTGTGGAGGGAGCATCAAGTGCAAAAGGTGAAGAACCGGCAGGACATGGAGAAGCACGTTTAAGCAATGGTAAAGCGGAGGCAGGAGTTGTATCGGTGGCGCTCACAGCACCCTTGGTAAAACAACAGACATGGAGGCAATGCAATCCGAAACACGCGTGTTGCGCACTTTTTTGGATCCTGGCATTTCACGTGCGAGTGTTGGTTGCAGTCTGCCGAGAAATGTATTGCGAGCATGTGCAAGGACTGCTGCAATAAGCGCTCTCTCTACAACCCCTACGCAATGGGGTGTGCGCGCCACAACTTGTGGTATACGTAGAGCAAGCATTTTGTCGACTTGTTTCGAACTATACGTATAGGTCTTGCTGAGTTATGAGTTCCGGTTGTTGGCTTGCGCATGGCATATGTGTAGGCAATTTCTCTCCCTGTACTAAGCGAACCAAGCTGCTTGAAGGCTGTGCTTGTACACAAGTATTTGTACTGTTTGGTTTTAGACAGCCATGGCACTGCTGAGTACCTTTGAAATGATGTCGATGCATGGCATGCAGTCACTGACTAAACCTACGATCTATTCTCGTAATCACAATAGTGTTCCGACATGATGTCTACGTGACAAATCTTGCTCACTCATATCAGCGCACATCTGATAACATCAGCTTACAGTCCCCATCTATGTTTAATGATCTACTCATTTAACATGTAAATCGTTCTGCCTTGTTGCAAAGATATTGGTCTTTGCGGTGTTTAATATGTAAAATAGCGAGATGACATGGTAAAGACAAACCTTAAAGCTAATCGGTTTCCTATAAGGAGGAGGTCGTTAGTTTATAACACATTAATGTGCTTATGACAACAAGCAATGCATACAGCCTTAATTGCACACTGCACATGCTTGCAGGTTGTTGTTGATATGCATACACAATAAGTCAAGGTATGTGTACACCAACGTGATTTGCACAGTATTAATACCAATTGTTGTTATGCATGAGAATATCCCTCGCAACTCCTGTGTACCCATCAGCTTTAGTGCATACCTTTACACGACGTTTAGACTTTTAATCATGCATGTTTTCAGGGGCACAGTGATGTATTACCTTACAATGCAATACCTTGCTCGTGTGCAATGTGGCTCCAACTTTGGCAGATTTACCCTTACTGTGCGGCCCCTACACCAACAGCCGTAGCATTGGCCTTTGCAAGCACGAAAGCGTGCACATGCCGCATTTCACATGAAACGGTTTCAAGCCCTATGTTTCTATCTTTCTAATTGCATTACTTAAACCGCTACCATAGTCACTGCGGCAGCCATTGATGCAGTGAGTCACGCAATGCACAACTGTAGGTGTTTACAAACATACAAATCTTTAGCCACGATCAACATTTTGATCTTATGACGCATAGTAGCTATTGGCGCTGAAAATAAGTCATACTCTCAACGATAAGTAAGCCATTCTACAAGTTAAATATAGGCTTATAGGGTGTGCTCAGGTCTTAAGCCTGCAAAACAAAAGTCCTTAACACATTACCGCTCTTGGTGGTAAGTCCCTTTCCTCTTCATCGGGGCTCCGCCCTTTGCCACATTCATGGTGCATTTTGCCTCGCGTAGAATGCCTTGTCAAGTTGGCCCGTATTATGATGACAACAGACCTTCGCTCATCACCCGGCATGCAACAATCCATGTGCATTATTCCTTAAGCAATGCTTACCAAGCACGAGCTAGTCACGCACTTACTGCCAATACCTTTGAGGAAGTTCCCCTCCAGCACGCGGCGCCCATAAAGACCAGAAAACAAATTGTGACACACCGCTGCAGAGCACATTCATGGAGCTGTCATCATGTTTTGATTGCCCCCCTCCCTCTCTCCCCTTGGAGCTTGAAATACACCCCTGGTGCTCGCGCAACGTGTTCGAAGCAGCTTATGGAGCCGGTTCGCAAAACTAGGTAGATGGTATGCGAACCAACTCTAGCTGGGGTGGATGGCATGATTCAGTAGCACGGGCATGAATTGGTCATTTGCACGTGCTGCGAATTATAAATCATAAAATATTCTGTCCACCTCGCATACTATGGGTATGCGAGTTGGTATGATATGGTTGGTATGATACTATGAACTTGACGATCCCAAGCTGAAGCATGACGGCATTGGCATTGGTTGTATTCACTTCATGCATGCTGACATGGCGGCTGCCACGCAAGTAGGTCGAGATCATCCGCGTGTCTTGTTGTTTTGTTGTCGTCGTTGTGGTTGTCAGTACGTTAACGCCACCCTTGCTATAGCAGCTTACATATGCTTGCATTTGAACTCTAGCCAACCCTTTAGTATATACGATTACATACTTTCAAACTGAGTTGTTACCTGTTGCTAGCTTGATTTGGTATGCAAAAATGCAGTTGCATGGTTGCGCAGGTGTGGCGAAGCTTTTACGACAAATACCTGCCACTTAAAGCTGCTTGACTACAACTCTTAAGTCTGCTAAGTTACAAGCCTTGGAATTTCCAAGCTTGATGCCACCCACGCCGTCGCTGCGAATGACTTGATGTTGCCACCCAACGGGCTTTGCGCCAACCAACAAGTGTTTAATTTGCTTTCAAAGTGTGTCGCAGGCTTGGTGCTGGTTGCCAATATGCTACATGCCTTGGATGCGGCTTCCGGGGGACAAGCTCCGCCGCCGTATGGGGGAGGACGGCGTCGGTGTCGGTATCGGTGTCGGTGTCAGTGTCAGTGTCGGTGCTGTTGAGGGCAGCGTCTGCAGCGTTTCCATCGACACGAAAGGCGATATTCCCAGAGCTGACGTGCCCGTGCTGCCCCCGGAGCTGCTTAGAGCGATCGGGGCCCACCTTCCTCCGGGTCAGCAAAGCAGCCAGTTGTTTTGTTGTCTTATACGATCTAGCACTCGTACTTTATGTCTTCAGTATTTTCTCTCAGCAAGTTGGTTTTTGTGGTAACTGTGCATATTGAAGCATTGAATACTGTTGTACCAAAGGATGCAGAGTTGAAGTTAACGCGTATTGTACACAATTACGTGCATGTGCAGACACATATACACCAATGCCATCACACGCATGTGAACAATCGCATTGCCTAAGCACACGGTTAGCGATTGTTACCATCATCGTTGTTATCGTTTTTTCTGCTCATTCAATGCAGCTTGGCAGGTGAGGAGCTGCGTGTCATCCATGCGCTGCCGAAGCGCACGGCGGAAGCGAGGTGGGCTAGAACGGCGGTCCTGCGATGGGCGCAGATGCTGCCCCCTACATTACGTCACAGTAGATGCAGGTGTGTGTATGTGCATGGGAGGGTTTATATGTTGGCTGCTGACATGCTGTGCCTTGGGTCTGTGCTAACTGGATATGCACGTGTTGTCGTTGTTGCTTCTTATACAAGCGTGTATGCTACTTAGACCAGCCAGGTCACCAAGCCATATTTGTGTGCGTACATAGCTGCGAGTTTGGTAGTGGTGCATGCGTGTGATTCAAGAGGGAACGAGCGTGTTTTGCACTCTTGTCGCACATTGTTTAACAAATGCAACCATTGCAACAACAACACTGTTCCTGCCATTCCTTGGAGGCAAGCAATATTAGTATGTTTATTTGTGTTAGCAACGATTGTCGCATGCTAGTTGTCAAAGACCGCAAGTCTTGTTGTCTATATAAAAGCTGTCGACCTTTCCAAACCCATCAATGACAATTCATGCTATCTTGTGGCTGTGCAGTGCACTTGCGTGTGTTATGTATACTTCCGTTGTGCAATTGCAAGTACGCTTACAATAGTCTATCGGTTTGAACAAGTAGCAATATTCTAAAGCACGGACATCACCAAGTTCATCTGCCTGCAGCGAAAGGCTCGACAAGGATTCATCAACTACTTTGATGATGACGACAATGGCTACTCATACATACTTTACAGCGCATACAAGCATGTTGAGCCTATCTTAGTGCGGAGGTGTGGGATGGGGCGGATGAGATCAATCACAATCCAAAGAGATTCGAGACTGCGGAATATCTTGGTGGCTATGACACTGGTGATGAGGAGGACGAGCAGGACGGTGAGCTGCGGTTTGCTGAGGCATTCAACATTGCAGAGCGCAAAGAGGAAGACGCAAGGTGAGCACGATTGCATGTGCGTTTGGCCTGTCTCAAGCCGTGTCATTAGCTTGCGTGGGTCAAGGCACACTGTGCATTGAGGTGTTGATTATTGTCCTTGGATGACCATTGCAACAGCAGCACACATGCGACGCATAACTGTGCATGCGCGCGCTCGTGTGTGTGTGCGTGTGTGTGTGTGCGTGTGCGCGTCAGGCAGGCTGTTGAAAGACACGACAGGGCATTGTAGACGCGCAGCGTCATGATGCAGGCATAGAGCGGCAACAAGGCACTTCTAATGCATAATGTTAACGTGAAGAACAGAGCGGTTGAGCTGTTTCAAAACCGCTTGCGCAAGGTGCTCAGAAATATACACCTTGTGTGGTGCTGCGTTACCTGCGGGGAGGTAAGCACTGTACTTTGTGTATTTTGTGTGGTTGCTTATAAGTGGAGAGTGTTGCAATGCCTGCTGTATGGCTGCCCACATAGACATGCAAGAGAGTTGCCATTGAACAGCCGTTTTTGCTCATAGTAACATAAACACATGCATGGCATGTATGCATATGAGTGTGTGTGCACGCGCCTTCTGACACACGCCTATATTGGCAGGTTGGCTACGAGGAGGACGACATCGAGTGCATGTTTGGGAAACCATGGAGGGTGGCGCACAGCGGAAGCTGCTTGAGCAGCAAAGGCGAAAAAAGCAGGGCTTGCAAGAGGAGGAGCGGCAATTGCAGGAAGAGCAGACGAGAGTGTTGACAGAGCAGAGGAGAGTGCATCGGGAGCGTCTGGACATGTGGGCGGAGGATGTATGCGGGGGTCTGCGGGAGATGCGGGAGCTTGAGGAGACGATGCGGCGAGAGGGGGAGAAGCGGATGCAGGAGTTGGTGCAGTGGGCCTTACAGCATCCTGAGCACCACGCCAGACTTGCAAACACCAACATAGGCATGTACCTCCCGCACGTTGCGCATCCTGCTGGACCCTGGGTGCGCATGTGCAAGTGCGGGCGGGAGCAGTTTGCCCAGAAGTGTGTTGTGAGCATGTGCGGGAAAAATGCTGCAAGGTGCGCGCTCCCGACAACCCCAGCGCAGTGCGGTGTACGCGCAAGTTGTGGTAGAGCAAGCACTGTCAACTTCTTTTCAACTGTACATATGGGTCTTGCTAGATTGTGTATTGCAATTGTTGGCCATCCTCCGTGTGGTATACATGTAAAGCATGGAAATGCTATTTCATGCTTAACAAGCTACATAGCACACGCAGTCATACACCAGCATTACAAGCACAAAACAAGGAAATGAACGGGGGCCCAGAGCAGCTGGAACCAACTAAAACGCAGCAACCCACATGACTGCTAAGCAATTGCGCAGTGGACGGGGCAGCACAGGGCTGGACGGGGCAGCACAGGGCAGGACGGGGCCTCCGCAGCAGAGGCGTGGTGGTCAGGCCGGGCTTCACTGGCTTCACAGACGCTGACAACGGCGATGACGACCACGACGCAGCACACGACAACTGATTGGGGCCCCCTCTATACAGGGGATTGCTCTCCCTGCACAAGGGTGAACCAAGCTCCTTGAGGGGTGTACTTGTACAGGTATGTTGCCTTTTGTTGGTTTCTTCAGCCAGCATTGGCACCGCTAAGTATCGTGTAAAGGATTGAGTATACACCGCTGCTTGCATGCAGTTATTGTTTTCAAGACCCTTTCAACACAAGCACAATTGTTCGAACCCGTTGTTACTGACCTTGGCTGCGGGCACTGTAATGCATTACTAGCATCGCGACAACCCCCAGCCTCATCCCTCAGCCCTCCACATAGAGCCTTAACCACACACGGCTTGTGTTGATTGTGGCTCATAGTGACAGCATGTAGTGTAGATGTTTGGGTCCACACATGCAAGTCAACCACATCATGTAATAATGTTTGCACGTCTCCACATGTGGCACTACCACAATCAGCGCACATGTCGTGGGGGGAGAGGGAGAGCAGGCGGAAGGGAGGGAGTCGTCATGCTGTGCTGCTGCTACTGCTGCCTTTGCCAACACCAACTGACAGAGCCCGTGTGGGCAGGTAATGCACTACTAATACGCATGTATGCATGCCTAACGGGGAGGTCTAGACTAGTGTAGTATAGTGAGGAACAAACAGTGTGTATAGCCATTGTGGTTGTACATACAATGCGAAACGGCAATGCACATGCATAGTGGCATGCCCAGTCAGCAGCATGCAGAGTGACATAGCGCATACCAACAACACCATTGTCAGGTTGACCACCGGGTTCATTCACTACCTCACACGCTGCACTATCCCTACCACCCCGTTAGCCATGTAAGCATGCACATGCATATGCGTTCACCTGCACAACGGCCGTTGGTTAGCGGCCCAGTCTTAGCCGAGGCAGCAGCAGCAGCAGCAGACCCAACGGACTCCCCCTCCTCCTCCGCCCACATCACCACCTCCACCCACAATAGCGTCATACACCCTGCTGTGGCTGCGTCGTTAGGGTTTGCGCCCGTTAGTGCGCAGCATGCATACGCACAGCACGTCGCACTCCCTTTTCGCAGTGCTGTGTACTCCACCGTGTGTTGTAATGTGCTTGCGTGTTGCTGTTTGGCATGCTGTGAGTGAGGTCATGCATGTCTCCAACTACTGCCAGCATATCTGTACAACTAGCTCAAGAGTCCCACATGTGTTGAAGTAAAGAAGTGTTGACATCTACAAATAATCAACTGTAGCATGGGTGCAGAACAGCATGGATAGAAAATGGACGGGGGTGGGTCGTTGTGAAACTTGAGATGCATCATAGACAACGTATTAATGCTGACGGTGTTCTCACTGTAGTAAGTAAGTTACATAGCTATGCCAACACCCAATTCCAAAGCCAAGTGATTCCTACAACGAGGTCAGACTGTAGCACCGCACTCACCAATGTGCCCTGTAGCCCTACCAGCTCCTGCATATATCCAATCACACTAACCCCCAACTGAGTCGTGCTAGGGACTACTAGAACCCTAATCCTTTAACAACGGGAATGCAATCACGTCCCGTATACTTGGACTATTTGTCAGCAACATGACCAACCGGTCGATCCCCAAACCCTGCACACAGACCTGTGTTACACACCGGCATGATGTGCCATACAGAGTGTGCAGTCAAAATGACACCCACAACCTAGTTGCCTTCAGGCGCAAAGAGGAAAAAACAGTTACTTACCATGCCAGCAGTGGGTGGCAGGCCATACTCCAACGCTTCAATGAAGTCGGTGTCTACTGTCATGTCATACGCCTCATCTGCAGCTTGCTTGAGGGCATCTTTGTCATCGCCGGCAGCTTCCTTCACTGAAGCAACCTTGGCTGCATGCGTGCCTGCTTGCCCTTCTAACCTTTGCCTCTGCAGTTGCAAAAGCGAGGTTTGCCATAGCCTGTCTGCAACTGACTTGCGCGTGCGTGTTGTTGAGCATGCACACGCAAGTCCCACCGCACACCCAACTTTGAACAGACCGTTGTGTATGATGTGCATGTGTCATGCGCACAATCGCACCTGGTCGATGGGGTCTGTCAACTCTGAAAAGGCGTTTGCTAGCTCTCTACCATAGATAAACAGCTCGAACCGCTCTGTCAAGCCCGGTCGACTGTCAACGATGCAATCACAAGTCAGTACACATGTTTTAACCAAACAGCCACAGCACAGTGCAATCCTCTACAGCGCAAGTTACCTGCGATGGGGCTTTGCAAGGGGGGATACCTCCACAGGATGATCGAGGACAAAAGTCGGTTGTATCAGTGTTTGCTCAACAACAGTCTCAAACACCTGCACATCAAACAGTCAGATAAGAACTGTTTGATGCGATTGCAGTGTATTCAACCACTGGTTTTCCACTCAGTAATTCACACTTGAAGTCAACCACTACATGCCTCATTGAGTATGTGCCCAACGGTGGGACAAGCAGACAGATTGGCGCCTGGAGCAACATTCGCGGCGGCTTTGCGCGCAGCTTCCACATCGCTGCCAAAGGCCAGGAAGTCCACGCCGGTTTGCTCCTGGACAAGACTGTCCATAGTCGCTCGCCGGAAAGGGGGAGTCAGGTCTATCTCAGTATCCTATTAACATAGTATCTGGTTGGCAAGCTTCACAAGAAGGCATCGATGCAGAGCGAGTGCAAATGGCATGCGCAGGCCATGCACCTGATATGTAATGGTTGTCTGTCCCAGCGCTGCATTTGCACAGGCAGCGACCAAGTCCTCAGTCAGCTTCATCTGTTCGTGGTAGTCTGCATATGCCATGTAAACCTGCGAGTTTACATCCGCACACAGGATGTGTTGAACCACTGCACTTGTGCTGGAGGTGGTGGCTCCAAAACATCAATCCCTTTGCGGTCTGTGACATAACCGTACCTCAACAGAAGTGAACTCTGGGTTGTGGCGTGTTGATGTTCCCTCATTGCGGAAGATCCTGCCTATCTCAAACACGCGCTCGATCCCTCCAACCTGCGAACATGAGCTGTTGCAACCCTACCAACAGGTCGGAGACAGATGTTTTCGACAACACACATACCACAAGTCTCTTCAGATGTAGCTCTGTGGCAATGCGCAGATACAGCTGTCGCCCCAGCGCATTGTGGTAGGTGATGAATGGCTTGGCATCAGCACCACCAGCTTCACTCTGTACGCTTCGCATCAGCACCACCAAGAGGTAACAGCATGCATGACATCACACAACACAGTGTTGTGTAGAGCTTGAAACAGCAATGGGCTCGATGCAGACTGACAAGCAGGGATGCATGGTAACAACCTTACCTGCAGGACTGGAGTCTCCATCTCCAGGAAGCCCCTATCCTCCAAGAATCTCCGGATGGTTGAGGTGACCTGTCGGCTGTTCAGTCGGCGTGTACAATGAACAACAAGCAAGCCAGCGCGCTCTGATGAACTGTTACCAACCTTGGCGCGAGCTCGGAAAGTGTCCGCAACTTCTGGGTTGCTAATCATGTCCACATACCTGAATGCACATGCTTGTGTGAACAGATGCAACTGCCTACCCCTAAGCTTGGGAACGACAGCAAGTGTCATACTAGGCAACAGGTACAGGTGTACTCAATATGCAAGTCTTTTAGACATACCTTTGTCTGTATCGCATCTCAATGTCGGTCAAGCCACGAAACTTGTCAGGCAATGGTAGTAGTGACTTGGTGAGCACTTCATAATGCGTAAGATTCACAGACAGCTCGCCTGCGCGCACACCAATAAGCAACCATGCACATGCCACAGCAAAACACACATGCATTAATTATGCAATGAAGTGCGTATAGCGATTGTGGCATATAGCAATGCCTGCACTGATATGCGAGTACAAGCTGCAGCGGTCAAGGATCTGCAGCACACAGATGTACAGACCTGAGCCACACCTTTGTCAGTGCGCCTCATTGTGCCTCGCGCTCCCACTATGTCCCCAATATCTACCAACGTCTTCAACTGTGCAAAGCCCTCTGGCAAGCTCTCAGATAGCCGAGCGTTTTCAACATACAGCTGAAAAACATGTCGATAAGTGGGAGGTTTGTGCGCTTGCTAAACAAGGTGTATGTGGTCAGTATTATCAAGACTGGACATGTATGTTTCCACTTCCGCTTCCACTTTCAGCTGGCAACAACAAGCATGCACTTGCTTGAATCGTGCCAGAATCATCGCGCAACGTCAGGAACGCCAGCTTTCCCATCACCCTCTTGAGCATAATCCTCCCAGAAACTGACACCACCTGAGCCGGCTCAGGCGCATTCTCTCCATTTCCAAGTGAAGCATACTCCACCTGCAATGCACGTTGCAACATCAATGGAGTGACCCGAACACGCTCATGAGCAGCCCTACAAGCCAAGCATGTAATGCAGTGGTAGCTTGACGCACAGAACGCATTCATCGGCAGCATGACTCAGTGTGTATGCAGTAACATTGCAAGTTGTAGTGTTCACTTGCATGAGAAGCCAATTGTGATCGGCACTCAACACGATGGTTATTGAGACCAGCAAATTCACAACCCAACACCGTGCTTGTCATAACGTCCAAAGTCCGCCTGCTAAACAATACCCTAAGCGGTCCCGTTATCTACCACACTAGCTCATAACCACTGCGAAGGACCAGACTTCTAGCATGAATCAGGCTTTTCTGAGGGGGGATGCATGGAGGTCTGTGTCCCAAGTTAGTCTACGTGTGCTCGCACTGCATGCGGCAAACACTCTATCAATAGCAATGTAACGACCTACGGGACCATTCCATCAGCTACTGCTTGGCGTGTCATGCAGCAAGTGCAACGGCGACAAACAGTAAGCATTCTGTAGCATGCATGCAGCCATGCAGTTCTTGAAGCACTGCAAGAAGTGGTTGCGCACACGTACATAATTCGCGGGCAATTTTCGCTACAGGCATCAGCAAAAGGTGTGATAAGCCTTAAGAGTACAGTGAAGCGCGTCACCTGCAGGGCGGCGGCTTGGTGGGTTCTGTGCCAGCTGTAAGCGTATGGTTCAAGTCCCAGTCGCCGCAGCTCTGCAACCTTCTGCAACCGGATTTCCCGCTGATCTTCAGCCGAGGAGGTGTTCTCCTTGCGGCCCTTATTGTTGCCGCCGCCGCCCTTCTTGTTAGCGGCGGGGGCTGCGGGGGTGGCAGGTGCGGCGGGCGGCGACGGAGGGCTGGAGCTACCAGCAGAGCATGCTGCTGCAAAACGCCTTACCCTGCCTCCTCCTTGCCGCACAGCTCTAGCGGTGACCCTCGTCAACGCAGGCGTCACCGTCAACCCCCGCGCAGCGACCGCCGCCGCAGCCATCGCCGCCGCCATTGCCGACGTCACTGCCAAGCCCTGCCGCCAGTGACCACCTCTTTTGCGTTGTGAGTTCGTAACGCAGTGTCGAAATTCCTGTATCCAGACGTATGCCACAGCAAGGACAAGCCAGCAGCTTATAATGGTGTATATAAAGGGTATGGTACGGTGGCAGCATGCATGTGGACAATGCGAATGGCATGCATCAGCACAAGCATACACACGCTTTACACATCAAATTTAAACCACCGGGCTAGTTCTATGGCTGCTTGCTACACTATACCAATGCTAGCCCGCCCCGTTAGACATACAAGCATGCATTCAGTTAGTACCTGCTCACATGGGCGCTGGTCAGTCCGTTGTCAACCACGGCTACAGCGACAACAGCATCAACATGCTAGACAACTCCCCCCTCTCCCTCCGCTCCCTCTGCCTCCGCCCTCCTCTCAGCCACTACTGCGCGGGCTGCTGCGTGCCGCAGTTGTCGACAACCCTTGCCGCGCAGTGCTCACGTCAGCACTGCGCTGGGCAGGGACCTTTAGGTCGTACGCTGGGGCTGTGCTGCTGTGCTGGTCAGGTGCAGCTGGTAGGGTTGGGTGGTGGGGTTGGTTTGTTGTGTCTGTGGCACGGGCAAGCTGGGTTAGCAGCAGCCTGCTCCCCGTGCAGTGGCTCGTACAGTCAGGCCCGGTGCTTGCGCACTTCCGCAAACACTAGCTTGTACAAGAGCTGCGGTGGTGTGCAGTATACGTAGGTGTTCGCTGTCAACATCTTGTGACGCAGCGTCGCCAACAGGCGTTTCATGGGGTGTCCGTCCTGCTGCATGCCCAGGAGCAGCGCGGACATGGCGCTGACGAAGTGAGTCCGGTAGGTGCAAACGCGACTGAATCTTGCGCTACTGGGATTCGACGACGCCCAACTTCACTGTGCGAGGTAGATTAAACGATGGTAGGGGTGCTCGGTGGCGTGGTACGTTGGCGAAGTCTGGCAGATCACGCTTGCAGTATAGTCTGGTACACATTCCCACTTCCGTCTGGAACACTAACAGATCCAAAAATGAGACTGAAGTACCGCAGGCAGTGCTGGTCACCGTCAGAATGTCTCGCGGGTATATGCCTCCCCCTGGGACACCCGGTCCTCTGTACAGCAGATGCTCAAACTCCGGGATACCCGCCACAAACAGATTGTCTATGTATCGCAGTACGCCACGCGAGCACCTTGCTAACAGCTGTACGTCACCAGTGCTCTGCATGTGTGGAGGGGCCACAAAACCAAAGGCACTGCGCAGTGACAAGCATGCATTTAGACAAGCACTGAGGGCCCTTCAAGCTAAGCTACACTTAGACCTGAGCAAGGTTCTAGCAAAGCTGAGAACAGTGAAGCAAGGGCGGGCTAGGGAGAGGGCGATAGCCTCACGTGTCAGCACTGTGCACAGTCAATCTGCTGTGCAATAGGTTGCTTGTGATCAGTCATCCTTCCCTGCCTCCAACTCCTGCCTTGCCCTACTGCCTGCCTCTCCCCCTCCACCCCACTTGCATGCACTTGATTACGGCACGTAGCTAGTCCATGCCCCTGCCTTGGATGAAGCTCTGTGTCTGCGTGGCCTGCTGCTGTTGTGCAACTGAAATACCACATATATACACAGGCAAAACTGAGTGACTGACATAGCATCTTCAACTTCCTGTATGCATATGTACTTACAATAAACGGCAATGCACATGCATATGTACATGGGCGTGGTACGTGCTGCATCTACTGCATGTCTTGCATTTGCAATACAGATCAGCTCAGACACACTTCTTGCAAGCTCATCAACGGATGAGGAAACAATCCCACTACATTGTTTTTATGTGTGCGCGCTGTATGTGGCATACGATCTTTGTATACAAATCTACGCTATTGCCGATTTCAACCTTCCAACCTTCGTGTATGCGTTCCGTCCCCCGCCTGTCACGATGTGACAGGCGGGGGAACGGCCTTTTGTAAATCGGATGCACACGCAATGTTGAAATCGGCAATAAGACCAAGGACCTCGTTGTCAACCTACAGCAAGCTGAGAGTTCTCAAAATGGCCCATGGGAGCACGATTCCGCTCACATCACCAACATATGTTTGGGCCAGTGTTATGAGCACACAATCACAAGGCATGGTGCCCAACAATGTGCAATCTCACCATGCATCAACAAACAATGTCATTCACAACGCACAGCATTACACTGACCATGGCACTCACCAACCGCATTCTGACATGCTGGTGTTCCATTCACTACATACATGCTACTACGCAAGATACCGGAACAAGTTGGAGTTCTCCTTATCTCTCTCCAGGTACTCGCGCGCAATCAGGTCCTCTATTCGCTTCTTGATGACTTTGAAGTCGGGCTGCACATATTGCGAGGGTTGAAAGAGTGCACGAACACGCATGTAGAGCCAGGGACAGCATGCAGTGCCTGTTAGACAGGACAGAAATTGGTGACAACTAACCAACACAACATACCTTGAACATGCGGTTGAGCTGCTCAACGCACTCCAGCACAAGTTGTTGGTGAGTCAGCGTCTTTCTGCTCTTCATGATGCGCACAATGCAAGCATCAATGGCATAACGCCTGTCCTTGTCAACATCCTCCACCACCTTTTTCTTCTCGTCAACGGGTGGCAGAGGCACCTGCAAGCAAGTGGTCAAGTACGCTCATGTTCCCGCGATACAACATAGTCGCATCACATACACATCTCAGCACTCCTTACCTTTATACGTCGCATCTTATCTGTGAAGTCGTAATTGAAGTAGAACACGTCATCCTGTGAGATGTGACGCTCACCCGGTTCTTTGATCAAGATCTTGTACTTCAGTGCGGACAAAGACTGCAGCATGCGCATGGCCTCCTCATCCGCCAAGTTCAACTGGCCCTTGATCTCTGAGTATGTAAGCCGGTCTGCTTGATTGAACAATAGCAGGACGGCCGCCTGTGAAGAAACAAGACCTGAGTGACCAATTGATGGGTGAACGCAACCCAACTCAGCTACTTGTGCTCATCAACATGCAGCAGTCAACAGCTTGAGTTACAACCGGTGGACATAAGTCATAAAGGATCGAATGTGCACCTGAAGTGTTGAAAGGACCAAGTCAATAGGCTTGGGCTTGAACTTGCCGGTGATCTGGCATGTCCCCAAGGAGTAAATCCACGTGAGCTTACGGTGCTTGGTCCTCGTCTCATAAAACTCCTTGAAGACTTCAACGCATTTCACCTGTATACAGCAGTCATCATGTCACACTTGGGCACAGTGCGACAAGACAGCAAGTGCAGTGTAACCAACTGCACATGTATGCCCACCAACATCACAACAAATCGCAAACTGATCTAGGTGATGCTCAAGGAGAACTATCAGTATTTACCATTTCTTCAGGAAGGGCAAGATCTGTGAACTTGTATGTTGGCCAGAAGCCGGTGGTCAGCACAGTCACAGTCAAATCAATGTTGGGTTTCTTGTCTGGGTGTTCACCCAAATACTCCTCGAAGCGCGATTGGTTTTCCTTGGCTAGCGTGAGATCTGTGACCTGCATACAAACATGGCGACACTATGTAACACCAACATCACACTTGTGACCACGCAAAAGCTGTGGTATACCCCTTGCCAGAAACAAGTTTGCTCACTCACCATGCCCTCCATCTTGGAAGTAAACTGCGCACCGCACTGCTGCTTGAGCTTGGTCAGTATACTCCTTTCATGATCGTCGTTCATGCTCTTGTCAAACAACAGCCTCCGCGCCAGCTTTTTCCTGTCCAACACGACGGTTATTGACTCAGTATCCATACTAGCTGCTCACCGCAACAAACAGCTATACAAACCTGTAGAACTCCGCAAACAAGTCTTTGTCACTGATGTATGCGAGCAGCTTCACCACCTGCAGTGCAAAGGTGTACAGTCAAAATTGCCTCTGTGTGTGAGGCTAACTGAGAATAGCGCATGCAAGCCCTCTCATCCCACCTTTTCCAGCGTGTCTTCAATGGCCTCATCGCTCAGCTTCTCAGTGCCACCCCTCTTTAACAAGTTGTCGCAGAATGTTGCGAGCAACTCAGCGCTGGCGCTGCCCGCAACACCCTTGTTGCAGAAGACCTCAAAGGCTTCTTTCAAAGCCTACCATGCAGAAGATTATCACCACAATTGCTGCACCTGTGTTGCTCTGAAAAGCGGCATTGTTGCACACCTTATGGAACAGCGGGCTGTTCCTGAAGCACTCAGTGACATACTGTAGGTATTTGTCGTGTAACTCGAGCACCCGACGGACAAACACCTGCTGAGCAAGTGCAGTGAGGCAAACACGCATGCATAGCTTGAGGGATACTACTCCTAACAGCATTCACATACACACTGCATTGCGCGCACATGCTCATGCAGGCTTGTAGATCATGTGTGTATGCATGTCACAATCAACCGAAAACGACACCTGCTCTGTGGTGCCCACAATGTCCTTCTTCGCATCCTGCCCAAAAAAAGTAGCAACAACGTCAGTTGCATGCTTGCAATGGTATGGCTCCTCCCACGCATGTTACCTTCTTCTGTGCTGCTGCTTCTTCTGCCTGCTTGACCAGCGCAGTGCCCTCCGCAGTGACGTGCTACAACAGTACAACACTCAGAACCAAGAAACCCAAGCTGACAGCCCAATGGCTGTTTGTGTGTGCAAGACAATCAATCAGTCTGCAAGCAGCTATGTCATCACCCATACCTGCCGGAAGATGTCGCTGACTGGCTCAAGTCCCTTGGGTATCCTTTCAAACAACCGATACATGCGCGACAGATCCGAGACCTGAACTCAGGAGCTGTTGTTAGAAAAACCCTCCCTTCGCAAGAATAGCTATGACATTGCAAGCGCTGCACTGCATGCAATCGGAAGGGTGAAGATGAAGTAGCAAGTGATGACTCCAACAGCGGTTTACCTTATCATCCCGCAAGAGTGCATGGCACCCTGAGTGCTCCTTCTCCAACAGTGTGTGCTTATTCTTTGCAAGCAATTCTTCGTCCACAGCCTGAGGCCGACTACTTGTTAAGCACGAGCTGAAACTACAAGGGTGTGCTACAAACACGATTTCAAACTGTTGCGAACAACCGGACACAATTGCGCCCACCTTCAACAGCTTTGGTTCGCTGCTAGAATGCAAATACATATCAACTCGCTCCTTCTCCCTTTTCAAACACTCCTCAGCCTGTCATCATGGAAATAATCAACACTTGGCAACTAAGCGGAAGAGGAGCAACTCAATGCAAACATGCTCTGCTGGTCACCTTCAACATGTAATCTGGGCATGAATCCTGCTGGATCCAAACAGCTGCTTTGCGCGAATAGTAAGCAGATGTGTCTGATAGCAACGCCGCCTCAAAGTCATTCTCATACGCATCCATGGAACCCATGCCAATTTCGACGAAAATGCCCAGCACATTTTTCAGCAATGCACGATCTATCTGCTCTCCCTCCCGCTCCCTATCAATCTGTGTGCGTACGTAGAGTGAGCATGGTAAACCACCTGCACAAACGTGTGGCAATCTCTCATGAAAAATATAATCTGTCCATACCAAAGTGATCACTGCATCCTTAACATTGCGCTTTAGCTCCGAATACACCTGTCAAGTAAGATTATGCCAACTGATTGAGCAAAGTCATGTCAGCTAGCGACAGCCTGGTAAAGCTAGAGCATGCTGTCAGCGACCTGCTGTGCATGCAAGACACAATTGCGTACCAAATCTCTGAAGCAAAGCATGCCGACATCATAGAGGTTGCTAAGGGAGTGCCGGGTAATGTAGTAGCGATCAAGGTAGTTGAAGAAGCGGGACAGCCAGCGGACCATGATCTTGTGGTTGTCCCAGCGCTTTTGCAACTCGCGCAGCATGAACTCATCATGCTTGTCACGCAGGGCTGGTAGAACCTGACGTGCATGTAAAAACTTCACAAGAAACTTCTTACACTGCAACTTACAAACTATCGTCTACTAATATGCATGCATGCGGAGCAACTAGGGCATGCCACTAACTTGAGGCTATTTAGTGATAGACCGTGCTTACCGCATCCTTTATGTACTCGTTGAATGCCTCTCGGTACCGCTCGTACAGCTGCTGTGAGTAGTCGTGGGGCGGCTTCTGAGTGCACATATTGTAGATGGTTCTGCAACAAGCACCATCTTTAACAACCAAACTACCCAGAACGATAGTATACCCATGGCTGTGGTTTTACTGAGTGCACCACAAGCATGACTATCTGCACCGCTTCCTTGAGATGGCCCTCAGCCTGAAAGCACAGTGGCTGCTGGAGAGCCATTGCATGCGTGTAATAGAGCAAAACGTGCATGCAACAGCTAGCAAGCGCTCGCAGCGCTTCTACACAGCAGCACATGCCGTCCACATGACAACTGCATAATCAACAACGAACAGCTGCTACTGTTGTAACCCTAAGGCGCGGACAAATGGCTCAAGCACGTAGCGACATGGCACAAAGACCGCAACGCAATTGCAAACCACACTTCAGCTTACAAAACAAGCGTGACAATTGGAAGTTGCTTTAGGGTTAGCGGTCTGTGTCAAAACAGCGAAACAACAACCCAGTAACCAAGCCGTCTACACTGCTCGGCTAACACGAACACAGCACAACTCACGTGTAAAGCGTCATGTACTCCTCGGCGTTGAATTGCGACTCCGGGCGACCCTCCAGCAGATTCTTCAGCTTGTTGATGCCCCTTTTCATGCGATCCCATCCCGTCTCAAGCTCAATGACCTTGCGGTCGTTCATGGTCAGCTGCGACACGCGAGCGCCAGGCCAGGCGGCTCAACCCTTATGTCCCAACTAAGCAGGCAGCTCTAGGCAGCAGCCAAGTGGAAAAGTCCTCGCCACTTCTCTCCTTCTGTCTCAGTAAACAATCAACCACCGCCCAGCCACAGCCTCGTAGTCATGTCACCACCGTATACCTAAGTGTGCGTATTTGTCGCTCTGCACCTCCGGCCTCTACTCGTCCTCCTCCTTCCGCACCTCGTCCTCCTGCGCCGCGGCCTCCGCCCTGACGCCTCAACTACACCGCCACTGTATGTCTAGAATTGATTTTGCTGCTGCAAAAGCACTCATGCCTTTTTCTTCAACTCTCCGCCCGCCCGGGGCTGCCTGACTTGTAATGTTAATGTTAGGTGCACCAACATTGGCAACATAATGTGATCGTTCTACACAAATACAATTCAAATGTTAGTTGTGTGGTAGCTCAATTTGTGCGAACAAAATATGTATTTTTAAGCAAATAAGGACGACTTCATGTACAAATGTGAAAAATCAAGCAGAAGTTTGCCGCAACAAGCTATTTTGAACACATGATACACTCAAGCTGTCGAACATGACATGATATATAAACATAAAATGTTTTCGTATACACAATGATCTGCAATATAAGTGATGCATGTTCTTGTTAGCTTTATTAAACCTCTCGAATTGATTCCATGTTTAATATGTTATTGTTACTGGCTTCGTAATAATCAAGCATGATGTTAAATGCATAAATCAAGATACAAAAACAAGTGGAATATGATAAGTAAGATACAAAACTTGGCCAAACCTACATGCACACACATGGTCCATATTGCCGTTCCTTGGCTTTGATGAATTTGTAATCAAGCTTGTTGTAATGGAATGGTTGAGTGAGAGGATGGGTTCAAATGCGTGGGCATGTGTGTATACGCGTGCCTGCATGTTGTGTTTCAAGCACAAAAAGCTTCTGTATTATATACGAGTCGTCTATGACATGGGTTGAGCACGAGTAGCAAAGTGCCTAGAAATTTTTGCATATAAAATGACAATGTAGTCAAGAGGCTCTTGAAGGTGTATCGAAAATAACTTATTGATCAAACACTTGGCGAGATATATGCATTCCAGTGAAAATATAATGAAACTCATGGTTTGACGGGGTTGAAAAATGAATGTTTTCTTTTTTGCTGGAGCTTCTGATAGCTTTTTGCAGATTTTCAAATATTCCATCACTACGGCACTATGCAAGCCGCTTGCATAAAGTTATGTTAAGCAGCCAGCTTGACATTGGCAATTGTTGATAGCATTGATAATGAAAATCATGCCCAGTGGCACCATGACATGACACTTAAAACGAACATAGATACAGCAACCATCATCTTTGTAAGCTACTCATACAATTGCAAAAGTAAGATAAGTGTGGATCATTCATGCGAAAACTGCGACCAACTGCACTACGCAACTCATTGTAATATCAAATGCATTTCTCTCAAACTTTTCAAGTTGCGTTGATATAATAAGCTGTGCCACGCATGTGCCACTATGCGGGTGGATGCATTTGCAAATTAAAACCAAGCCAGGAAGCAAGCAATCATATATGTAACTATATGCACAAAGGGCTGGCTAGAGGTCTGATGCATATAGTGCAAGTTGCGGCAGCAGTGCGCTGTCCCGCGGCGGCGTTGACAGACGACCATGACAACGATGACGCAGCAGCAGGAGTCCTGCCGCATGGCACGCATGTTTTTATGATGGGCACCTATATGGCAACCGTGCATGATTTAACATGCAATGCTCAGCAGATGCGAAGTCTCCGGAGGTGGACAACGCGTATACAGTGAAAAGCAATAATGATGTGCATGCATCTAACAGGGAAGCGTTAATGGCAGTATGCGATGCACCTACCGCACTACCATGTTAACTCGGTGGGGACAACTTGGAAGTGTGTAGTGGTTGCAATGCAGTAGTTGATAGTGTTCATGGTGCATTGTGTTGCGTGTGTACATATGTGACATATCTAACACCATGCTTGATTACATCCACATTGGTTGATAGGGGTGGGGGGGGGGGTGGGGTGGGGTAGATGGCATCATGTCAGATGTGCCAATGCACGCAAGTGACACCATAGGCGCACAGCTGTGCATCACTTGCAAGACTTGAAGTATTCATACAGCCGCATTTTTTTTTAAGGGTCGTAGAATGATCACAACAGTATATACCGTCTCACCCGAGTAATATGCATAATAATGTGCAGACTGCTGACAGATATGAGGTTGCGGACTGCCATGGCACTGCTACAATAGCACTCAATTGTGGGATAACCCTGCCAGTACAGTTGTTCACAAGATGCACAACTATGCGACTGCGTCACTCCAGTCACGCAAAGAGATATACTAACAACTGCTTGAAGCAAACACAACACCACATCATATACCTGATGGCAATGCGCCGAGAGTTCTACAGACAGAGTCACCCGCATTCCGATCAAGACCCCACGTAACCCTAGCTAAGAAAGGCACTATCCATCTGCAGGAAGTGGTTCTTCACAAGCTCATAGCAAGTGATGACGATCGCGCACGAAGGTGCTGCGCGAGCCACGCGCGGGATGACTCCCGTGAAGAGCGCCCTTGCCCCACCGTCTTTGGCAATTTCGCGCAGCATACCGAAATTGCTTCGCTGCAACCGGGCCGGATCAGCCTCAATCTGCCGCTTGGTCTTGATTACATCTAACGGCGTTGTGGCCGCCGCAGCAATCGCTCCGCCAAGAAATCCAGCTGCGCAGTTTGCCTGGAACACCTGCATGCAGATAAACTGTGCATTGGACTATTGAAATATAACTGTTGGCAAGAGTTGCAATAACACAATATTTCTTTAATCAGGCCAACAGAGTGGCCGCAATGCAAGACACCGACAGGTTGGTTGTATAGCTTGCAAATAAACCACTTAGTACAACTCATACCTTTGATGCCGACTCAGGGCCAGGAGTAGGTTCTGGGAGGAGGCGTATCCTCACAGCCTCAAGGGTGGCCCAGTAGATGGCAGAAAAAGGGACGTCGCGGATGAGCTGCGTGCCAGCGCCTGTCCAAAGCCCACGCATTCTGTGCAGCCCTGGCAAGCAACAAGTAGTGAGCCTTACTGGACACACTGCTCGCTGAAGCCATACACATATGTGCGCACCACACACGTGCACGCGCATGCCTGTGCGCGCAAGCACCAACCTGTGGACGATGCGCCATTGCGGTCGTTCCAGACAGACTGCCAAATTGAGGCGATGGAGCTGTGCGAAGAGGAGCTGGCTTGCATACGCGTGCGTGCCAATTCTAGAGGAGAGCACGCAAGCACAGCAAAGGAGCGAGCAGCTGAGCCAGCAATGAGCGGTGAAGCGCCTTCATGGCCGGGTAGCTTCTTATCTACCTTATCTTTGAGGAAGTCATACAGCGGGAGGTATATACCAACCTGTAAACACAAACGCTTAACCTAAATACATGTGTGTGGTATAAGCATGTGTGCGCATGCTTGCAGACACACGCTCATGTGCGTGCATGCGGATGTGCAAGCCATACATTTATGCATGCACGCATCCACAATGAGTGACGAAAGTGGTCAAGGCACTTACAGTGGGCACGGCTAACATCAATGCGGCTCCAGTACCACGCCACAATCGTAACCACCCCTCCTGTAAAGTTACCCACATCAAGCATACATAAGCCTTGCGTACTCCAACAACAATAATTGTTGTGACAGCAAAGTTGTTGCAAAATGAGGTAGAGCTACCTGCTGAATGATCTTGTTGATGACGTCCAGAGACCCATCGTAGATGTAGTACTGCGGAGGACAAGGATGTAAAGCACAGTTTGTCACACGTGGCGTGCAACCGTGGGGGCAACCACCAGCAAGAGCCATCTGCACACAATCTTGTACTTTTGCATAGCAAATCCAAAGACTGGACATCAGGCGCTGGCGTCACAGCCAGTGTGTACATGTGAGAGACAACAACTAACTGCGACAAGCAAAGAACACAACATACCCTGGCCCAAGTCAGCTCCTGTGGCATATGTGCCTTCGACATGCTGGTCTGTGCCTGCAATCGAGTCTGCAGCAACCAAGCAATTAGAGAGCACAGCCTGATGTACTTACAAACTCACACTGCAAACCAATATACATACAAAAGACTCACCTTAACTACGTCAAGAGGATTAACAACCACAGCAGAGACGACAGCGGCGCTGCCCGCTGCAATAGTCTTCTCGTGAAGAGCAAGCTCATGGGTGGCTCTACCAGATGGCAAAGGCATGTGACTTCCGGACGTGGACGGCGCATTGTTATCATCACCGATGTTATTGTTGTTGCGCAAATGCCAGCTGTCAGCCGGCTGCACTGCTGCGGGCATCCAGCGGCCGACAACTGATGACCAGTTATGCATTGAGGGACTCGCTGCTGCGTGGTGGTCTTGCATATTTACTTCGGGCTGACTTATGTTGACCATGTTGACAATAGGAAGGGATGCTGATAAGGGGGGATCTGATCATCAGGCATAGATCAGCGTATGCATGCAAGAATGTGGGTTGCAAACGCGCGCAAGCGCATGCATGTGAGCATGCTGGCATGCGACCTACCATGCTAACCGCGTACACCTCGGTTTGCGCATTGTCAACAGCTGTTGTCACTGCACACCTTTCACACGGTACTTGCTTGTAAATAAAACACCTGCAAATAGTAGTTACCAACCGGTTGCATTTTCAATCCTGCATCCACGAACGGATGACACGGAGTACAGTCGTGAAGCACGTTGATAAACTAAACTATACTCGAGTAATAAAGTATGCATGACAAACTAGCATCGCTAAACTGCATGACGATATGCATCCCACACAAATGCCAAAACCCTATTGATCAGACAAACATGTCTCATAAAACAGTGAACGATGAGCATCAGCATAGTTACATGCACTGCAAGATGTAAATTGCACGACTAAGGGTAAACTTTCGGTTCTGATCAATACTATTATTACACCCGCGTGGGTGAACAGGCCAGCATGCTACCGGACTCGCAGCCGCGTGCTGTACTCTCAGCCTGGGAGTACAGCATGCGGCGAACTTGCCGGTCACTGTTCTCCTCACCTCTCAACTCACGTAGCTCCTCGACACATCCCCTGGATAAAGCTGCCAGCGACGAATCAAGCAACGACGACAACGATGCCGACGACGCCGATCCCAACCACCTCGCCGCCACCGCCGCCGCCACTGGCACGAATAGTTGATTTCCTCGCCATGCCAGCCCTAATCACGGCTAAAGTCACCGAGAACAGCCGGTTAGGTAGCCGTGCATCCGCGGGCTTCTGTGCGTTAAACTTAGCGTGACTGGAGAACGAGTTCGGCACTCCGGCGGCGATCTGTGACGGTGCGGCCACGTGGCGACCGCGTTGTGGGCAAATTGAAGCGCCGCGCCGGAGCGTGGCTGGCGCGCGCTTGCCATGTTGCATGGGCGCCGCCAAGCCTCAAATTAAGGAAGCAGACCGACGGTCATAAGGGTGAGTCCTGAGTCCTGAACTGCATGAGGTAGGTGTTGATGGGTTGAAAGCTTGACCTGAGGGCGTTGAATCAACATCCTCAGATCAACACTGTTAATACAACACTTTTGCTTCTAAAAGAGTAATGTTCTCAAGATGCTCAGTGAGGAAACCTCACTCACTATCTTGAATTCTGAAATATACGCACTACATCATGGAATAGTTGTAGCTCGACATGCACATGTGTGTGCAACTATCATCGCACCGTGTGAGCCACACGCTATATGATCCGAGTTCGCACCAGTAATAAATATAAGCAATGAACGGGTTCAAGCAATCAGGCTCCCTTGTAATGGGTTGACAACTCAACGTGAGAAAGTAAACCATAACATAATAGCAAGTATGGTGATATGCACAATGTTATTTTGCACGTATGATTATGTTGCATATTATACAATCATCATGTAACATTGCATGCAGATAATCAACATCAGTAAAATTGAGAATAAAACAACGTGATGCACATTGATCATAGTTATAAAAGCTAATTTTGTAATGAATCATGTCGATGTAAGCGTTGTAGACATCCATATGCAAAGTACGTTGTAAATGCCGTTAAAGCAAACGTTGCTAATGCAAACATACGTTAAAATGCTACAATCACACATTATCAACATTGCAACACAAGTATTAGGCCATTATTTAGCATATTAGTCATACCACTTCATTGTTGACGTTGAATGATTGTGCTGCAACATTGCCATGCACAATCGTTAAACCGTTTGACAGGTGTAAATTTTCACTCGCGAATAAAGTTGTTTATTGTGACTGCAATCAACTTTTATCAGCATTTAATACCCGTTTAGTTGATATGCTTAAAATTACAACAATCAGGAGGAACACAAAGCGCTTGAAACAAGACGAAAAAAAGAAACAAAAAAAATAAAAAACTACACAAAACAAGATGAAACCCTTTTGAGCGTGTTAGAATAAGTGATGTCGGAATCCAGATGGAAACTTGAGGCCTACTATTCCTGTAGGCCTACCACTACCACGTACTTGATTTTGAGCGCGCGCCACTCATGGGAATTGAGGTTGCCCAGGGGCTGTGTCACGCACTACGCATCACGCTGCAAATTACCCTGCCGGGAGTTCCCAGCCTGGGACTACCCGCGTTATGCGTCATGCCAGCACAGATCTCCCGCGCTGAGGCGATCGGATCGAGCATGACCAACGTCGCGCAGTCCGACACAAGGCAATTGACCAGACCCGGGCAGCGTCTTTTGATCAGTGTGGACTGCCACGTCGGCCGGGCGCTCCTACCACGTCAGCTGCGGCGATGTCGCCGGCGGTGTCGAGCTTATCCACGGCCATGGCTCGAATAGCAGTGTGGAGGTGCTTTGAGTTAGGGTTTGGTAACGTTCAGCATGCTGAGGGTGGTGGCGACGAGCACGGCGGCGGCGGGGTTGAGGCGGTTGGGTAGCAGCGGTGCGGGGTTGAGATTACTTGCTGGTAACAGTGGCACCAGGCGTGCGGGGTTTCGCCGAGCTGATCAAGTAGTCAGGATGGCCTCGGCACAAGCTGGATCTGTTGACCTTGAGACGTACGGGAAGGCGTGGCCTGGCACTCAGCCACCCAAGCGCGGAGATTGTGAGTGAATGCCTCTGCAAGAGATAATTGGGCATGCATTCTTGTTACGGCATGTTGCTGGTTGGTTGCACTGTGTTCAGGCTTACAGCTTGGCGTATGCATGCATGCATGCATGTGGAGCTGGCTATCAGGCCATATATGTCAAATGGATGAGGCTAATTATGGCATGTGAAATGCGTGCATTGCAGGCCCGTTCTCCCAGCGTGTATACCTGACGCTGGAGGAGAAGCAGTTGCCGTATAAGTCTACATACATTGAGGAGGGTCCCAATGAGAATAAGCCAGACTATTTCATTGAGAAGAACCCAAGTGGGTTGATGCCTGTGCTCCGCGATGGAGAGAAGTGGATCCAAGACTCTGAGAAGATCATCCAGTACCTAGAGGAGAAGTAAGTTCTGGCTGGGATTCTGAAGTTCTGATGCGAGGTTGCGATTTCATGTGGGCGTTTGCGCATGCGCGCGTTTGTGCGTGTGCGTGTGTCCTGGTCCTGTGCTGATCTGCTGCATGCTATCAGGTTCCCAGAGCCATCACTCAAGACTCCGGAGGAGTTTAAGAGCGTTGGCAACAACATTTTTCCTGAGTTCATGGAGTGGATCAGGGAGAAGAAGGCCACCAGTGAGCACCGTCAGAAGCTGGAGGAGGAGCTGACGAAATTTGACACCCACCTCAAAGAGCACGTGAGTTGTACACCTTGCAACACTTGGTTCATGTAGTTACATTGCTGTGACGACTGCAGTACTGCCTGCCTACCACTCGTTATCAACAGCACTTGGCATGTCAATAGGGTCCGTATGTGGCTGGGAAAGAGGTGACAGAGCACGACCTGGATCTTGCGCCGAAGCTGCGCCATGTGCGTGTTGCCACAGGACATTATTACCACTACGCCTTCCCACTTGAGCTTAATTCCCTCAGCGACTATATGTCGGTACGACCCCGCACAGCTGCGCACACGATGGTGCTGCCTGCCTTGCACACATCTGCAGCAGGAACTTGAACTCAATGCACGTGCAGAAGCTGGAGTCACGTGACAGCTACAAGAAGACAACGTATACTGATCAGCAGATCATAGAGGGTTGGGCTGTGAAGTTTGATCTTCAGGGCCCTCTTGTGGTAAGTTGCAGATCTGCTGACGTTGCTGGTGGAGTCTGCATTCAGTAGTAATTGAATTGTCTTTGACATAACAGAGTGACAAGGATGACATGGATGCCGTCGAGTTGAAATCTGCGCACTCTATGGAGGCTGGAAGCGAAGCCGGTGGCATGCATGGGTTTTTCACGGGTGGCAAGAAGTAGTTTGGGTGTAACATATCTGCCCCATACGGGGATGTACATTCTTTTGATACCATATTCTTTTTTGGGATTAGAGGTGAAACAGTGTACGCTTAATGCTGATTGTCAACCTTAGTTGAATTTGCATACCTGTGCAGGTACATAAATGCACCTGGTATGCACTTGTGTAAAAAATGTGTAATGCTGTGCATGTGACTCACCATTGCACGGCCCATGCAACGTACGCCAGCCCAAGCACAGTCCAACATGGCAGCAACTTATTTCAGTGTGAGTCTGCGCAGCTTGCAAGTCAACACAGGCAAATCTTTCTCATGTAATATAAGCTGTTGTACAAGAAATTATGTGCTTGAGTTAGCATTGTGTTGGTGTAAATGTCATGAATGGACGTTGTCCAAAGGATAAGATGTAATTGATCGGGAAAGTGTGGACTAGTTGAATGTGAGCTGCCACGTTGGGAAAGGTGAGCTATACTACACAACAAGTGTACAGAATATGCATGTAATGTATGCAACATGTACGACACAGGCATGGACACTCTCCGACCATTCTCACCTCAGTCACAACAACCGGGTCAAGTACATACTACATATTACTACCTACTTCACTACTCTACTGCCCAACCCTGTTAAGTCTGCAAGCATGTGCACATGTTAATATTTTGAGATATTTTGTGTGCATGATGGATGTTGTCATTGTTATAGTCGATGCTGACGCATTGACAGTGTGACAGACATTGCGGCTCTGCATCTGGCTGCTGCTGGCCTATGCATGTAAAGGTACATAAGTCAACACTCTATATACATGTACACGCGTCATGCTCATCTATGACACCGCCCAGTGGTGCCCTAATGACCGAATTGTGCCGTGTGCTGTGTATTGGGTTAGCTGGCAATATGCTGCCAGCTATGCTATGACATGTGTGCTATGTGTCTTGGCGGCGCTAGTGTAGTTGCCTTGGCTGTGCTGTGCTGTATGCATTGTGTTGTTGGGGGGTTAGGCATAGACACGAACTGATTGCCGTGTATCTTAGTTGAAATATTAGTATAGCATTAGTATTCAGCCTATGTGTCGCATGCGTTACACCATTCCATCGACGTTCTTTTGTACACAGCCGATATCCTCGGCGTTCTTTCGTACACACGCTCGCTGCTAGCACACCACCGCATGACTCCCAGCGTCACATGCGCTCCCGCATCACGTCCCGCCTGCCCAAGTCACGCCGCGCCGCCCATGTTGCCGTGCCGCCCACGTCGCCCACATCACCTCTGACTCCGTGGCCAGGGCTGCGTCCGCCCCCGTAGCAGGCGCGCCTGTTGGCACAGACGCCATGAGCTAGCTGCAGCACCTTGTGTGGCGGTGGTGAGGTGACAGCGATGATTGTATGCTATGGCTGCAGCATGTATAGTATACAACAGATGGATTGGGGCCAAGTAGTCAAGGCAGCAAGCACACAACACATCCAAGCCTAATAATACAACACAAGCAAGGGCAAGACAACCGGGTGGGGGGCCCCACTAAGCTATACCTAAGTGCAGTAGCTATAGACTGGGGGAGGGGTGGGGGTAGAGGGACGCGGTAGCGGCAAGCACCTGTAGAGCATCGCGGAGGAGGGAGAAGTTAGCCAGCCAGCCATGGTCGCCACTCACGACGTATGTGTATGAGGATGTTTGCGTGTCACGTGGTGGCATGAAGTAATACACGCAACCATTTGGTAGCATACTTTAACGAGTCTCCAATGCACATGCAATACCCATGTTTGCCACACTTTTGCATAACACCAATGTGATGTGCGTGCAAATGCTGTACTACCCAGGCTAGCATACATTTTGATAATAGTGTTATTTATGCATGAGTGCCTGTGCAAATGGTTGCATTGCAATTGACTGTTTGCCTTACCCTAACGGCTATTATATTGTCTTGTAAATGGTATTGTGACAAAGGTATAAAACAAGCGTGAAATCGTTGGCGGCAAAGGGGGATTGGCATACATGTTGTGTAAACCTTGCACATTAATAGCCATCGCCGTTGTTATTGTCTTCTCTAATTAATTGCCTCAGGCCCAACCCATCCCTCCCTTTCCCTTTCTTACAATGTGTGCGTGTCGTGCTTGCTTTATGGCCCATCTCTCTTGTATACTAAAATAGTTGTGCTCAGCCATGACAGCAACAGACAATGCGCACACGCGCATGCACTTGCATGCGAATGCCAATGGCAATGCTATTATGGCATCTTTGATACACTTGATATTGCACACTCAAGTATGAGCATGTGTACTCGCAACTAATGAACAGAGTTGTCCGCACGGTGAACAATTAGCACGCGTTTAGCATCATGTATTTAAGTGAAACCCAATTGTGAACAAGGTAACGCACAGTTGTTATGAGATTTCTCAATGTATTGACTTATTCAAATTGTCAGCGATACACCGTAGTGAAACGAAGTCGTTGTGGAAGGGCATTTAAGGTCGAGGATCTTTTTTGTTTGCTTGGCGCCACATTAGTATGCTTAATGCGCTCTATTGGCCATACGACAATTTGCGTTCACGATGTTTACCGATATATTCGTTTTACCTTATGTACCAATTCTAGCACGAGTAATTCGTGGAAGTACGGTGTGTGGCTCTTCACTGCCTTATGCCAACACTTCAGAGCCAATACGACAGCAACAAGAAGTGCTCAGCACAAATTTTGCTCACGTCTTCTGACTCGGGATTCCTGCAAGCAAGCGTGAGTCTCATCAGAGCGACCACTACTACATGACAAACGCCATTAGTTGTGCGCTTGTGCGTCTTGTGCGCTTCAGATACGTCTTTGTGCGCCTGTGCTGACACGGCAGCTGACTCGGAGAGGCGCCCCTTAACCAACGACAAAACATGAAAGGACACAAAGTTCCCCCGGGCACAAACTCCGTCCAGACCATGGGATGCAAAGTGTTTCCCCTGCTACAATAGCAATCTGATCCGTCGCCAAACAAATATCTTGCTGCAAAGTATCTCTTTTCTGAACTCAGTCCGAAAAGTCTCTATCACTCACGCCTTTTAGCGCTATTCTTACGTAGGGTTTCGTGGGCTTCTCTCTACTCGCAGGCGTCGTCATCGTCCGTGTGGCAGCGGCAATGGCCGTGGCGATGGCGTCGGCAGCGTCCTTGTCGGTGTCGCCGACGCTGACGTTGGCACGGTCGCGAAGAGGATGGGCATGTTTGCCTGTGCCCAAGACCAGCAATGCGCGCAAGCTTGTCGCCACCCGCTCCCAGGCTCAGCCCCCTGAGTCTGGCGCAGGCTCTGGGGCTAAGGGGGGCTCTGGGGAGTTTAGCCTAACGTTGAGCAGAGGTATGCCATCGATTGCACCCTGCGTTGCTGGTCCAGAGTGCTTCGCCTACTACAGGCTGGTGGTCATTTTGTTGCCCGAAAAGTTTTCCTGGTAGTTCATGCGCAATGAATTGATCAACAAGTAGGCTGGTTATTCCCAATGCCAGCACAACCCAAGGCCTTAACCATCAGCCAGCTGTGCACTAAACTGCGAAGAGTATGCAATTCACCATAGTTCACCGTTGCATCGTGTGCATGACAGCCATGACGTCAACCGCCAAGCGCACACTTGAACCCGGTTTTGTGCTTTAGCTAACCATGGCATTGTTTTCTGTGTTGTACTGTGTATCTGCTTCCCTCCCACCTCGCAGCGCCAGTGGGGTTGCAAAAGGTGCAGTGGCAGCCCGCGCGGCTGGTGTTGTTTGAGGCCCAGCAACATCAGCCCTTAGAGGGCGTTTGGAGCAACAGCAGCAGCAGTACTAGTGCAGGCGAGGAGGGAGAGGCGCAGCCAAGCAGCACAGCAGCAGCAGCACCAGCAGGAGGGTTGCAGCGCATGAATCAGGACGATGCCATGGGCTTGGTGTTGTTCTCCGCTGGCTGTCGCCAACAAGGCCTCGGCATGGTGTCGCAGAGACAGGTCAGCTGCACTCACAGTGCCTGCATGCATGTTGATTGGGATCATCACTGTAGGTGTTTGTGAGTATGTTCAGTTCAGTTCAGTTCAGTTCGGCAGCAGTATCCAAGTAAAGTGATTGTAAAAAACAAATCGCACTCACGTCTTATCTGCTGCGTTTGCTGTCTTTCATTTGTTTAGTCGTTTTTGAAGATGTTAATAATCATGAGTGGCGCTGAGGTTACAGTCGGTCATAGCACAGATCCGCACTTGCAATTGTAAATTGGTCATAGCACAGTGCACAAGTGACTTTGCACTTGTATGCTGAACCAGCAAGCTTTGCAGGAAGAACCAGTGCTCGCGCCATGGCAGCTGCAGCGCTCGCCTCGGAGGCGTTTGATGGTGGAGTTCACATGTGAGAAATGCGGCCACCGCTCGCAACGTTTGATCAACCCGCAAGCATACGCCACTGGCACCGTTTTTGTACAGGTGCGTGGCTGCATGTTGCAGACTTCGTTAGTCTGCAAAGAACTGTGCTGATCTGCTTGATTGAGTCTTCGTGGTTACTGTGCCCACAGCATGTCAGCATGCTGACATGCTGTGGGCGTCAATAACCTGTGTTGGCTTGACTGGCTGCGACATGCCATGTTTGTAAGCAAATATGTTTGTCTTGTGTGCAGTGTGCGGGCTGCGAGCGCTTCCACAAGCTGATTGACAACCTGAAGCTGTATCATGAAATGACTGGTGACGTATATGCACCGCATGAGGTGCAGCGCGAGCCGATTGATGTGGTAATGTTCAACCTGTGGCCAAAGGAGAACATGTGAACAATGAGCAGTATTGGCACCTGCAGTGTGCAATGAGTTGTGCCACATCAGGTAGAATTGCCGTGGGGCATGTAGTGTTGTGCATATGTTGGTGGTTGTGAATAGACGCGCTGTACGCTGTACGCTGGTAGGAGATTCTTGTACATTGACTTTGTAAATTGCATAGCTGTATTGTAATGGCTGTAAACTGTTTGACGAGGGAGTGATTGCATGCTTCGGCTGCACTTGGTTTTGGGTGTGAGTTGGGCACGTCCGGGAGACATGCGTGACAACACATGTACATGTTTAGGGTATGTAAATATGTGCTGCTGCGCACACGCTTGTGGGTGCAACACACATTCTCACACTGCACCGTGCACCAGTCACCTTATGTTACATACATAACCACCAGGCCAAACCACACGCCCACATGCTACCTATCCTAGCCTGGCCCTACCCCTGCCCCTACCACCTGATAATGCGGCGCTCAGTTACACTCTGTGCACCTAGTTCAATAAACAGAGTCTGATGCGCTCTGCGGGTTGTTCCCTGCCACTTGTTACTGGGGTGCTAAGGTACACACCGCGTACATAGTTCAGTATGCTCGCCCTGCCTTGCTGCCTTCCTGCTGTGCGGTGCTGTACCTGCTGCTGGTCTAACCATTAGCTCCTGTTGCTACTTGTTGGTTGCTGTGCTTGCTGCCTGCCCTACTGCCCTGCACACCCATCTGCCCCATTTGCACGCACGCACTTAGCCAAGCATATGGTTAGTGTATATGCCCCTGCTGGAATAAAGCCTTACCCTGCCCTGTCTCTGCTTGCGGTGCTGTGCCTAGTGCTTGTGCTTGTTCGTTACCATTGCATCTGCTGCTCAGATCAGCCTATGCACAGAGTCTGATGCGCTCTGCAGGTTGAATAGTGAATGTGAAAGAAGGAATGGGGATTTGAGCTCTATCTCGAACAGGTATAATGTACGGGGGTGTATGATGTTTGCATGTGCAGGTGTGCTCATAATCCTCACAGTCCCTACTTTGACGACAGCAGAAATGCACGTGTGCAAACAGTGGGAAACGCAGTGCTTGTACAAGCCATGCTCCGCACACACTGTCTTGTTCAAACCACACAAAGCTCATGCCGGACACAATACATGTAACGATATCTTACCACATGGTCGGCGTATCATGCTCTGCAGCTACGCTGGGCTAACAAGACCTCGACAACTCAAACGGCTACTAATGTGACTGCCAATCCTGCCATCAAGTGCATCGCAACGGGAAGTGCAAACAAGTGACAATTGTCAAACAAGCCCAAAGCCATGGCACACACGCAAAGCTGACAAGCTCTGCGAAGGCGACAATAATAAACAGGGAGCACTCCTGGCGACACGAGTGCAGTGCTGAGTACATCTCTTCAACCACCTTGCATAGGCTGCAGGTTGGTATTGGAAGAGCCTAAGTTGCAGACGCTGCCGGCGTTGTGGGCGCGCTCAATTGATGACCCAAAGGGCCGGCTTCTGTCTGTGGCTTGTTTGAAGGGCTGCATGTGCCAACATGTTAGATGCTGCGGCAAAGTCTGCAAAAGTGCACATGCAGATGACCTGGAATGAGAACAAGTACCTGTACGAAAACAGGGAGAACTCTGAGTCAGAGCTGTCGGGCACCATCTCAGCGTCACCGTCCGTGCCCTTGATTGGCTTCTTGTTGTTGGGTTTCCTCGCAGCACCGCCTCGTTTGTGCGCGTCCACACCGTTGTTGCCGGCAGCGGCCTCCGCCGGTGTGGGCAGACCAAAGTCCTCTTCCTGAGGCTGGCGCAGAGACACTGCTGGAGGCCTTTCCACAACAGCCCAACCGCGAGCAACCTGCAAACGTCGCAGCACTTAGGCACTGCGCATCATAAGCTGAAACAGCAAGGAATCAAGCCATCACTTGAGCGCACACACCAAATAATGGTAAACATTAAAATCTGAGAGGAAACGCTATGAGACATCTCATGCAGAAGCACTTATTCTTACCTTCTGTGGTGGTGGTGCAGGTGCAGTCTTAGGTCCGGGCGCTGCGACAGCAGGCATGGGTGCAGATGCGGCTATTGCGGAAGGCTGCAACGCAGGTCTGGTAGGTGACAATGGAGGTGAGGCTGGTGACTTGGCCTTGTCCAGATGTTGGGCAATCGGCTGCGTGCCAACATGCGCGGCTACATCGATGTGACCTGGCAACCGATGCATCTCACTTGCGTCCTTTGCCCTCATGTCAGACTCCTGTCAGGCAGCTTGATCAGTACATGGCGTTTGCGTGAGACCACACAAGCTTACACTGAGTGTGCCACAGCATTGCATGCAACCCACCATGAAGTGCATGGGAGCCTCCATCATGCGCATGCCATCAACATGTCCGGATTGCGGCATCAACTTTGTTCCACGCCCTCCCTGCTTGTTATTCTTAGAGGCGTTGCGCCTGGCTGAAGCACTCATTCCGCCGTTGGCATAGTCCTGGTCCACACAATACACTCAGGATCGCCCAAGCAACCAACTGCATGCGCATCTCCAGCGAGAAAGAACACACACGCCCTCACCTGTGAGTCAGTCCTTTGGCCTGTCCCTGACAGCTGGTTGAGTGCATTTTGCACGCCTGCGAGGGTGGGCGTTGCGCCCCTGCCGGGAGCAAGTGTGGCGAGACGGATGGCATCAAATGATGATGCTGGGCTCGGCGTGGGTGTGGGTCCGGGCCCTGGGTGAGGAGGCGTGTAAGGTTGCCGGAGTGTCTCCAATGCAGCTGGAGCTTGCGCGCTTCCGGCGTTCACCGGGCCCGCAGATAAGGCCACCAGACTGCTGTGCTCGCTGCGAAGTTGTGCTAGCTGATGCTCGACGCGCACGAACAGCGGGTGCAAACTCTGGTTGTTGCCAAAGCCGAGGACCACCGCGCTCGTGTGGAGTGTGCGGCTGGCGTCTTCAGCGCCGTCGGCAATTGCTTTGGCTGCAGCCATTGCGTCCTGCAAGATCCGGGTCATTAAAACAGAGTGATGTGCACACTTGCAGTTGTGCAAGCCCACCAGAAGTAGTGCCTCACCTTCATCATTTTGTTCAACTGCTCCGATGGACGATTGAGGTTGCCAGCTTGGTCTGACATGCCCATATTCAGCAGTTCTTGGCGATCCTTCTCCAACGCTGTCATCTTCTCGGCCACAAATGTGACTCGTTGCTTGACAGTTGCCTGATGTCACAACAAGTTACAACCACAGCTGCGGATGCGGACAGGCAACACCGGTACAACAACAGCTGCGGATGCGGACAGGCAACACCGGTACAAATATGTGTACTGCTGCATAATTTGTAAGGTGACGAAATGCATTGCATTTGCTTTCTTCTGTTGGCGTTTCAACGTTGCACACAAAACATACTTGCTGCTCCATCTACAAAGATTGAACTGGTATAATTGGTGTAGAGTCTAACAATGATGCTGTAACCTATGCGAAGCACATTTGAGCATGTCAGTACGGTACCTGTTGTGCCAGCTTGTAGCCAAGATGTTGGTCAAGGACGGCCAAATACTCCGCTGGAGCAGAGTGAGCAGCGTTGCCCGAACCTGCCAAAGACTTGGTCTGGTTGGCAACAGCTGCTTGCTGCAATTTGACTAGCAACCCATCCAAGGCCTGCACAACACAATGTATCATGTCAGACGTGACCCGTGGTGGAAGCTTGACGCCGAGGTCAGCATGCAGCCTGAGAAGCATCACTTGAAAAAGTGGGCGCGTACTTGGAATGTAGATAGCTGTTGCTGCATGCGGCTGACATTGTCGGTGTTTGTCTCTCGAGGCTGCCCAGCTCGATTTGCATTTGCGTATGCCTGAGCCATCCACATGCAGTTAACAACGCATACGGACTCTGTAACCACAGTCGCGATTGTGTACAGGGCGTAGCAGCAACAGCTTACATGAAGGAGGGCTTCTCGTTGACCAATAATATCATTGCGCTTTGCTGCAATATCTGTAAGCGCACTCTTGAGAAGGGCAAGGTGCATCTCCACCTCCTTAATTTGGCGCTCAACGCTGCTTGCCTCATCGTTCAGCTGGCCCTCAGCGCGTTGCAACACTGCCAAAGCCCTATCTCGCTGCGCGCCTAGGTGCTTTGTTTCGCCACTCAACGCCTGTCAACATCACAAATACAGCTTACACATCAAGACATCAGCCAGGTGCGTTATGTTCATGCTTTGCGTACCTGATGCAAGTTTTGAGCGCTGGCGAGGCGCTCAGAGACTTTGTTCATCATTGTCCTCAGCTGCTGCATTGCGGCCATCTGCACATCAACCTCTCCGCTCTTGCCTACTGCGCCACCTGTCAGCAACCCCAGCTTCTGCTCATGCACCTTGAGGAGATCGCCAGTACACCTGCAGTTTGTGTGCGAGTTGGACACTCAGTCACATAACCCATTTTATTGGCAGCTCGCGTTGGTGAGCGTCACAGAGAGGACATGTACCTTGCGCGCTCCGCGAGGGCTGCCGCAGAGTCGTTGCCGGTAATGCTTTGATGCCGCAGACGCGCCTCCAGCTTTGCCTCTTCCTGCTGAAGGTGCTGAAGCTGCGGCATGATGTTTTCTGAAGGCGCAGCCACAGCCCTTGATGACCCAACACTCTGAGAGGAAGAACACCAATTAGCAGAGCTTGCAGGCTTGTGCATGCAGCGAAAGAGAGGGAGCCAGGGCTCCAACAAGGGCTCAGTGCTCAACTGTCAGCAGCTTGGTCTGCATACCTTCAATGCAGTGACAGCAGCGTGCAGCGTGCGCTTGGCATTGCTGACCACAAGTGGCGACTCGTGCTGCATGACTTGCGCCAGCTTCACCACCAGCGATGCAAAGGAAGTGGCCTCTGAGGCCAGCCCAGGTGCAACTGCAGACAGCAATGCCTGCGCAAACAGTTTTGCTTGCATATCATTTTTGCAATGGTGTTTGTTCACACAACAACTGACTGAAAAAATCACAGCTAGCTGTACAGGCCAAGCACAACCCACCTTTAAGTCTGCTTCGTGCGCTGCACTCAGTGGTGGATCAATGCAGCTCTCAATGGACGCCTCCAGTGCTTGGCTGGAAAGCAGCACCTGCATTGCCGTGACACAGAAACATGTCGATGATCAAGTAGGAAGCTGCTGCTTAACTGCATGTGGTTGTGCTTGCGTGACCCTACAGCAAGGCGCACGTGCCTTGCTCTGTGCTCAAGTTATCAGTGCGGACTGGTTCAATTCACGCATCAAGAGGGCTGCCGGGCGGGCATGCGCAATTACTCAAGCAACCTGCACAAACCTGCTTGAAAGACCCAGTCTGATCAGCTCGCCGACCTCGGCCAGCGCTGCCCTCGCTGGCAGCTTTGGTCCATTCCCTCCAGAGCGATTGCCGTGCAGCTGCATCCGAGCAGGAGCGAGATGCTGCAGCCTCCAGTGCACTACTCTCCATATCGCCTGCAGCATTGGATGGTGATTGAGCCGGCCCTGCGGCTGCTACTGCAGCCGCTGCTGCGGTAGGCGCAGCTGGCCGTCTCTTTTCTTGCCATTCGCCATCTGCATTCGCTTCGGGACTGGGAATGACGCTGCTAGTGACTGCAGGTGGGGTTTTTGTTTCAACTTTCAATGTTGGTGCTGCAACAGCTGCTACTGCCGCTGCTTCCGCTGCTGGTGTGACCTGTGCTGCTGGCTCCTTGTTTTTGCGCCCCTTTCTTTTGGACTTGGTTTGCCAGTCAACAGTACTTGACGCCTTGCTGCTGTCATCTTCTAAAAAATCAAAGCGATTGCCCGTGCCAACATTATATTGCGGCTTTGCCATTTGTCTGCGGAAATGTAACCCACTTGAGCATGATGATTGAGCAAGAGCCTCTGTAAGAAGCTTTGCAATGCGTGTGTAAGCTGAAGTTGCGTAAGCTTGGCTTGAGCAACTGACTTGGATGTCGGCGTGAACTAACATGACCACAGCAGATCTGCTAAAGACTAGATTTTATTGGTGCCAACAAAGGCGTCTAGGATTTGCATAGCATGCACTGAAGACGCAACAGACGGAATGCATGATGCATAATTCTTGTACCTGCATGCAGACAGCCCAAGCTTAAGTAAGTAAGTCAAAACACCCTGCTATGACGTCAGCTGACGGTAATGCTTGTCGAGATGACTCACACAAAAGGATCCGTTGCAACAGTCCAGCAGACCAAAACCCTAACAGCATTGCTTGCACGCACCCAAGCACGCTCACATCGCAGCAAGCAGGCCGTCCACAAGCGTTCAACAACCACGCACCGGCGGCCAACTTGCAAAGTGGCATCACACTCACCTCGACACCCTATGTCACGCCGTTAGCGCTTCAAAGCCTCCCTCGCTGGAGACACTGCCACCCCCACCCACTCCACCACCGCCGCAAGGAGGCAACCCTCAGCTGTGACTGCGTATACGTCAGCTGTGCGACGGTTTGACGTCTTCTCGGTCAGGCAGTTGCGCGGGAGGATGCAGCTAACCACACAACACGGATATCATTTAGCATGTATGCGATATCTGTAATTCTACCGGCAGCAAACTTGTCGGACAGTGGAAAGCGCACTGGATAACTTGTAATACGCGCGGTTGACTCGCGACCGCGCTTCGGCTCAACTGTAGGCGGGCCGCGCCGAGGCTGTCTCAGATGGATTATTTATTCTTGTCGTTGCTGCATTAAGGCTGCAGTGTTTATCCACAATGTCTCGGGCAAGATTGTCGACGTCAAGTAAAAATGCATGAGACGGCTTTTGGCATGTGGGACCGTCCCGGACAGTGTGCAAGGGGTTGCGTTGCGTAAAATGCATGCCAACTCTCTCAATGCACGCGCATGTTAAGGTTCTCAGTCATTATGCCTATATACCTTCAAAGCAACACAAGAGCGGGAATGTGAATGCAAAGAAAGTATACAACTTGACAGCAATAGATGAGGTGCTCTCTCGTATATGTACAACGATGTAAGGCTTGTTTCCAGGGAGTGTTACAACTGTAATTGCATACGATTGTAAAACTCCTTGTACACAAAGCTTGCGTCATTGCAAGAAATCTTATAGATGTAGTGTGTATTGGTAGATGTATACACGATATACCATCCGGCATATATACCAATGGCTCTCGGAAAAAAAATTCGCTTGTGTTCGGATGTTCATGTATACACAATGTTAAGGTTTCTTCGTCTATCATTGCACTTTTCATGGAACTTGCAAGAAACGCATGAGATCATACACACGTTAAAGTGTAAATGCGTGGGACAACAACCTGTGTAGTATACATACTTAGCCCGCACACAGTGCTCTTTGCTCACATGACAACCTACACATAGACCGTAGCATTGCAACACATGACACTCATACATCATATCACTTATGCTCATCTATTATTACTATGGCTTGGACTTGGAAACTTAAGAACGTCGCCTAGACTTAACATAATCATGAGGAATCCCATCTACATCAACACCATCCTTCAAGAGGGGTTCCCTTTCAGGTGGACTTGATCTTGGAACCAAGTGTGTGCGTTGCACGTGAGAGAACATGGCAGCACCCATAAGAACCAAAGCGCCGCTGTAACGAACTCATCGTCAGACACGTGTGAAAGCAAGCACTAGTGATTGACCATTGCTTGTGCACGAACTGAAGTACCTGCAAAGGCCTGCTGCGCTTGTACCATAGTACGTGGAGACTGAGCCCGCAAGTGCCGGGGCAACAATACGACAAACTGACGACACAGTTCCTGCCATACCCAACACCCGACCCACCTGGAGTGTACAAGCAACATGCTTGTCAGAACATGCACACACATGCTACAGTCCAGAAAACCGCATGCAGGCTCCACACCTGAGCGGAAGGTACAGTTTGTGTGAGGATTGAAGAGTATGCGGTGCGTGCGACGCCACCAGCCAGAGCAACCGGGATCAAACAGAGCACCAGGATCGTCACGGATGGCGAGAGTGCGCAGGCTGTAATATTCACAGACATGGTCAAAACTGGCTCAAAACATGCGAACAATTTCAACCATACCAGCAAATGCTGCAGCGAGCATCGTCAGCGAATATCTCAGCAACTGGTCATCGGGTAGCATACGCGTGAGCGGGCGGATGGCCAGGCCTTGAACCAGAGCGGATAACAATCCTTGGAAGGATATCAGGTAGCCTGTGGCCTGCGTGATGTTGAGCAGGCATTGTCAGCGTGCAATGTTGGCAGTTAAAGAGCAAAGGTGATACCAATCTTGCCTGTACACCAAGCGTGAAGCGGTAAGCTAGCAAGAGTGAGAAGAACTCTCGAAACACCATGACACCCATTGAGATGAAGGCCCGGACGGATAACACCCACAGGGCTTTTTGGCTTCCTGTGCAACAGCATTCAGGAGACACGCATGCCAGGAACAACAGGCTGACATATACCTGGTAGTACCTGCTGGGTTATACCTTGTTTGAACAAGCCGCCAGGGGTGGGTGGATGCAACTTCTCGTCATGATGTTCAGCAGGCTTGACATGCGGCAGCTGCACAAACGCCACGGCGGCCAAGCAAACGAACACCAATGATGCAAACATGGCAGGCAGAGCTGCGCCTCCCGACTGCGGTGGAACACAAGTATGTCACACATGGCAGCGCAAGAACAGATGTAACCACTACAGATTGGAAACAAGCAACCATTGGCGGCAGCGTTACGCACACGGAAAAGCAAAGAACCCAATGTCGGGCCAATCATTATGCCAACGCCAGTGGCTGTTGCAAGACGGCCGAGCGCAGTTGAGCGCAGCTCAGGCTTGGTCTGGTCCGACACAATTGCCTTGGCTGCATCAGAACTGAAACACAATGAGCATGGTTGACCAACATCCACGCACATACACGATGCATGTTGACTCTGAGCTACAGCACCCTTGTACTCCATTGTCACCTGTGCTTGCAAAGGCCTGTCACCACTCTTGACAACGCCAGCCAGCCTAGTGGCCAGCCATAGCCGGAGCCAGCAACTGCAAGTAAAGCATAACCTGCAAAAAAGCAAACTCTCATTGTCATGTCATGCGCATGAGTCCAGCATAGCATGCTTCACAAGCATTGTCAATGACGATTGCGTACCCAAAGCTGCACCCAAGTATGCAGCAGCGAGGAGCGTTTTGCGGCCAAGGCGATCCGACACCCATCCCGCGGGCGTGGCAGAGAGCAGCTGGAGGGCACCATACAGGCTTGACAATGCTCCCACCTGCAAAGCTGTGGAGGTTGGGATCTGGGCTCATTAATGTTCAGAACCATCCTAGGTCCAGCTGGAACATACCTGGGATGGAGTCGCACCCAGTTCCCTTGCAATGGGCGTGATGAGCGGCCCGACAGCGCCGACAGCGAGCAAGTCCACGCCGCCCAGGACAACAACCAGTGATGCCATGAAATCTAATCCAACATCAGCCAGCTGTCCAAGAGCAACTATCAGCGGTGGGTGTGCTTGTTTCAGTGAAATGCTTGTAGAGTCAGAGGAGACATCATGGCTAGTGTGTACGTACTCAACTGCTCGCGAACAAAAGACAACATATGACACATGACAACAAGCAGCATGTCGACAAGGACATCAACGACAAGCGCGCAAATGCCCAGCGACGGACCTACTAGCTACTCACAGCAGCGACTATCATGGACAAAAGGAACAAAGTATGCCGCGACGAAATGCATGGTGACAAGCACAACACTTGCTTAAGGGCTTGCCCTTCGTCTTCGGCGCCGCCGCCGCCTGCGACGACAACCTGCCGCCACGTGGCACTATTGCCAGCTGGCGGCATGTTGCAGAAGCAGATATTGTTGCTCAAGTCTTATTTTTCAACGAATGGTTCGGATATCCCGTTAAGCGCAGATAATCTGTGGCTGTGCTGTAATTCTGGCCAGTATTGACATCGACGCTTTCCCGCCTTCCCCAGTTGAATGTTTGAACTGTGCAGCAGAGCCGTTAGGGTTTGGCGACGGCGGCGGCGACGGCGGGGAGCGGGTGGGGGAGGGGGTGGGGGTAAGGGTAGAAGTAGATTAGGCAAGCTACTTTCAAAGAGCGCCTTGCTTCGGGAGCAATGGCGGCGCTTGGCCAGGAGAACCAGCTGCCACAAGCTGGTGCCAAGGTCAGTGGGCAGTGGCTGCGTCAAGTAGTAATGTGATGTTGTTGAGTATGCGTGCATGTTTTGTATGCTTTCAACTCGTAGACCGCTTGTATAAACGTTGTCGAAAAGATTCAAACGCGTAAGTTGAGGAGGACGGGATTGTCTTGACTGCGTATGTGTTTTGGTATGGGCCAGCAGAGTGTGGCAGCCGCCAAGAAGAAGTCAGCAGCCGCTCCACTGAAGGTGAGCAACCATACGTCAGCGGCGGCGGGAGAGCGCACCATCGAGGAGACTTATGTCAAGAAGACGCAGCTCGAGCACATCCTGCTGCGACCAGACACGTAAGCATTGTTGTTGAAGCATCAACCCAACTCCTCTGGTGCAGTGAGCACTGTGCAGCATCTCTGCTTGCCCTGATGGCTTTCGTTCTCTCCCAGTTACGTTGGAAGTGTGGAGAAGCAAACGGCGGTGCTATGGGTAAAGAGTGCAATGTCCTACCAGATGGAAGCAAGGCCTGTGACTTACGTGCCAGGTCTTTACAAGATCTTTGATGAAATACTTGTTAATGCCGCCGACAACAAGCAGCGAGACAACACCATGGATACGCTCAAGGTGCGCGCAAACGCAAAAGTCAGTTTGTGCTTGCAGCCTTTATGGCAACATGTCTTCAACTGCTGTGTGCTGGACAGGTAGACATCAATGCACAAGCAGGAACGATCAAGGTCTGGAACAATGGAGCAGGAGTCCCAGTTGAGGTAATGCATGTGTCCGTCTTGTCGATCTTGCTTGGAGTGCAACTTGCAGCGTCCTTTCCTGATAGCTCCTTGCTATGCGAGCAGATGCATGCGGAGGAGAAGGTTTACGTCCCGGAGATGATCTTTGGCCATCTTTTAACGTCATCAAACTACAATGACAGCGAGAGGAAGACCACAGGCGGTCGAAATGGCTACGGTGCCAAATTGGCCAACATCTTTTCCACAGAGTTTATTGTGGAATCTTCAGACAGCAAGCGCGGTCGCAAATACAGGTAAGTGTTGCAAGCTTAAGCCTGTGCAATGAGGAGTTTCCTAACAAATGCATTACACAATTATACAGGCAAGTGTTTAATGACAACATGAGCCGCAAGACAGACCCTGCGATCACCGCCTGCAAGGCTGGAGAAGACTTCACATGCATCTCATTCAAGCCCGACCTCGCAAAGTTTGGCATGACGGAGCTGGAGGCTGACACTGTGGCATTGATGGAAAAGCGTGTTGTCGACACAGCTGGCTGCCTTGGCAAGACCGTCAAGGTCTTCCTCAACGGCGAGTGTGTTCCCGTCAAGTCATTTTCTGACTACATTGACTTGTACATAGGTGGGTGTCCTCTGCACGTGCTATCATTGCCTTTGCGCATGTGTAACAGGATGCAGTGTGTGTCCGGCAGGCAAGGAGCAGCATAGGGTGTACGAGCGAGTGAACAATAGGTGGGAGGTGTGCGTGACCAACAGCGATGGGCAGTTTTGTCAGGTCAGTGCGGTGTCCTTTGTGTAAGCAATTATGACCTAGAAGAGTGTTGTGCTCATGAAGTGCCTGCCGTCAACATAAACCGGGCATGCCCTGCAGGTAAGCTTTGTCAACAGCATTGCCACATTGAAGGGCGGGACGCATGTCAATCACGTCACTGATCAAGTTATTGAGAAGGTGCGTCTTGTTGGAGAGTGCAACCATATGTGTCTCGCGCTGAAAAGATTCTGGGCATCACACACGCGCACAAGCACGCGAACACATGGCATGACCAACACAAGCTATGCCTCCTATCTGCAGGTTCTTACTGCAGTGAAGAAGAAGGACAAGAACGCTGGCACAATAAAACCCTTTCAAGTGAAAGGCCACTTGTGGGTGTTTGTTAATGCACTGGTGGAGAATCCAGCATTTGACTCTCAGACCAAAGAGACCCTTACCACAAAGGCCTCATCATTCGGATCCTCTTGCCCGTTGACGGAAGAGTTTCTGAAGAAGGTGCTGAAGTGCGGTGTGGTTGAGGCGGTCCTTTCCTGGGCCACGTTCAAACAGTCAAAGGAGCTTAAGAAGACTGACGGCAACAAGCGATCAGGTCGCTTGACTGGCATTGCAAAGTTGGATGATGCCAACGATGCTGGGGGGAGGAATGCGGAGACGTGCACTCTGATCCTCACTGAGGGCGACTCAGCCAAGTCGCTGGCAGTGTCTGGACTGTCAGTTGTGGGCCGAGACCGTTACGGCGTGTTCCCGCTGCGAGGCAAGCTCCTCAATGTTCGAGAGGCGAGCCACAAGCAGATCATGGACAACGCTGAGATCTCCGCCATCAAACAGATTCTCGGCCTGCAGCACGACAAGGTGTACACGGACCGCAAGAGCCTGCGTTACGGCAGCCTCATGATCATGACTGATCAAGATCACGATGGTTCGCACATCAAGGGCCTTCTCATCAACTTCTTGCACACCTTCTGGCCGTCTCTTCTCCGCATCCCAGGGTTCTTGTTGGAGTTCATCACGCCCATTGTGAAAGCAACAAAAGGCAACCAGTCCATCCCCTTCTACACGGTTCCCCAGTACGATGCCTGGCGTGAGCAAAACCCTGGCAAAGCCTGGCAGATCAAGTACTATAAGGGTCTTGGAACATCGACACAGGCGGAAGCAAAGGAATACTTTGCTGCCCTGGCCAGGCATCGCAAGTCGTTCTTTTACGTCGATGAGCACGATGATGCTGCCATTGACTTGGCATTCAGCAAAAAGAAGGCCGAGCAGCGCAAGTCGTGGCTGAAGGACGTAGAGCCTGGCACGCACCGTGACCATGCGACAGAAGATGGCGGCGTGCGGTATGTGGAGTTTGTCAACAAGGAGCTCATTCTCTTCTCCCTGGCGGACCTTGAGAGGTCCATCCCCTCCATGGTGGACGGGTTCAAGCCGGGTCAGCGCAAGATCGTCTTCTCCTGCTTCAAGCGCAACCTCAAGAAGGACATCAAGGTCGCCCAGCTCGCCGGCTACGTGGCGGAACAGTCAGCCTACCATCATGGCGAAGTGAGCCTTGCTGGCACCATTGTGGGTCTCGCCCAGGACTACATTGGCGCCAACAACATCAACCTGCTTGTGCCTTCAGGTATAATTACCATTTGCAGATATGTTGACTTGAGAGAGCAGTGCAACTTTATAAAGCGTGTTTACGCAACACAGGTCAGTTTGGCACGAGGCTTCAGGGAGGCAAGGATGCTGCGTCACCCCGATACATCTACACCAGGCTGAGCCCACTTGCGCGTGCGCTCATCCCGCAGCAGGATGACCCCCTTCTCTACTACCTACAGGATGATGGCCAGCAAGTGGAGCCCTCCTGGTAAGTGCATGGGGATGAGCTGTCATAAGTACAGACGCAGCACTCTCAATGTCTTAAATGCGAAACAGGTATGTTCCAGTTGTGCCACTGGTGCTGGTGAACGGTGCAGAGGGCATTGGGACAGGGTGGTCCACTTTTGTGCCAAACTTCAACCCGAGAGACCTCGTGCGTAACATCAAGAACCTGCTGGAAGGCAGACCACAGGAGGAGATACACCCCTGGTACCGGGGCTTTACGGTAAGTGCAGGCTGTAAGACTTCAAGTCATTGCTCTCGTGCGTGTGGTTTATGGCACGTCTGTTGAACAGGGGAGCATCAGCCCCACTCCTGGCAAAGAGGGCATGGCGTACACTGTGGCTGGAGCCATCAAGCAGCTGGATGACGTCACATTGGAAATCAGCGAGCTCCCGCTGCGCAAGTGGACACAGGCAAGTGTAATGTTTCTGACATTGTCATGGGTCATGCACAGATTCCTCAAGTACTAACCCACTCCACTCTTGGTTAACAGGACTACAAGGAGTTCTTGGAGTCTATGCTGGTTGGGTCTGCTCTGCTGAAGAACCCAGAAGATGGCATTGTCCGGGACTTCAAGGAGCATCACACGGATGTCAACGTTCGCTTCACGGTCACGTTGTCCGAAGAGGGCATGACGGCCGCACTTGCCACAGGCTTGGAGAAAAAATTCAAGCTCACGACTTCCATCTCCCTCTCCAACATGCACTTGTTCAATGCTCAGGGCAAGATTGCCAAGTACGACTCACCACTTGATGGTGAGTGACTTAAGGTGCCACTTCTTGAGACGCTTACCTTGAAAATAAGAGTGGACACAGAGTTTGTGTTGTGTTGGTGACAAAGTGTGCGCCTGCAGTGATCAAAGAGTTTTACACACTGCGCCTTGAATACTACAACATGCGAAAGGTAAGGGTGCCATGCGTGGCATGAGGTCTGTTCATACCAATGTCATCTTGCATGTTTAAACTAACACGCATAGAAAACACACATTAAACTCTTGTGCCTTGTGTAGGCGTCTTTAGAAGCCGCAAAGCAGGAGGAGCTTCGCAAGCTGGACAACCGTGTCCGGTTCATTCTGGCCGTGGTACAGAAAGAGCTCGAGATCCGCAACCGCAAGAAGGAGGAGCTCCTGAAAGAGCTCAAACAGCGCAAGTTTGACCCGTTCCCCAAGCAGCAGACCGCGAAAAATATTGCAGCTGCAGCAGAAGGCGAAGACGATGCAGACAGCGTGGATGGTGAGGAGTCATCTGAAGCTGCGGGAGGCAGGGCGGACTATGACTATCTGCTGTCAATGCCACTTTGGAGCCTTACGCATGAAAAGGTATGCGACTGCATGAACCAGGCAGCCAGGAAGGAGGTAAATGGGATGGTGAGGTAAAGGCCCTGTGATGATTACTTGAATGTGCTGGGTCCTGCAGGTTGCAGAGCTATTGAAGCAGAAGGAACAGGTGGAAGGCGAATTGGCATTGCTTCAGGTGTGTTCGCGTGTATGTTTTGGCACAATGGCATGTGTGCCACTGCTTTGTGAACTGTGTGTTATAAGTTGTCCGGACATGTCTGATGCACATCAACAGAAGGCAGTGCATATACAGGCAGCTTGCTAACTCCGCTGCTGTCCTTCCCTGCAGGCAACCACGTCGAAGCAGATGTGGACTCAGGACTTGGACGCCTTCATGGTAGCTTTGGATGGACAGGACGCGCAGGATGCTGATGATGCAGCCCGTCTCGCTGTTCAGCAAGCCAAGGCGGGTGGAGCTGGAGCAAAGAGCATCGCTGCGAAACCCCGAGCGCCGAAGAAGACTGCCCCCGCCAAGAACACAGCAGTTGACATGGTCTCCGATGACGACTTCGCTGCACCAAGTAAGTAAATTGTGCTGTGCATCAGCCCAACACACAAACATAGCGCATCAAAAGAGGGTCTAAGCAGCTGATGTTTGACTACCAGACAAAGCGCCTGTAAAACCAAAGCCTCAGCCACAAGCTGCAGCCGCACCACCACCGAGCGTGCCTGCTCCCGAGCCTGCTCCTTCCACAGCCGCAGGTAACGGTGATAACACTGTTGCCTCTTCCCCCGGCAACAACAAGCACTGGTGCATTAATGCGTACCTGATGCTGTGTGCAGCTCCCAAGCGCAGACTTCTCAAGTCCAAAGCAGCCACAAGTCTAGTGCCGGGCGAGGCTCCAAGCACCATCACGGCCTCGGCTCCTGTTGATTTGGATGACAGCGATGAGGACGGGACGCTGTCTTTGCTGGCTCGCCTCAGCCTGAAACAAGCGCAATCGTCAACAACCGTGCAACAGCCAGCTGCACCTGTGATGGCACCGGCAACAGCGTCATCGGTTGAGCCGGTAAAGAAGGCACCAGTGCGGAAACCGCGTGCAAAGAAGACAGCTGCGCTCACAGTAGATAGCGAAGAGGAGTCGGAGGTCACTGCGCATGCAGGTAAAAGCGTTTCTTACCATTCAGTTGTGACTATGTGACGATCACCAGCCCCTTGAGGGCAATGATGATTCTCGTGGGTTATAGTTAACGGGTTGAAGGATGCAGTTCTCAATCTGTCAAGAGTTTCAGACACGCGTGTAGATCGTGAGCTTGTTCGCGCTGACTGCAGCTGCATGAAACTCTCCCAGCACTGCTTGCGGCTGACAATGCTGTGGTTCTTTCAGTCCCAGTGAAGGCTGCTCCCAAGCCCAGGGCCAAGAAGCAGCCCGCGCGTGCACAAGCTGTATCTTTGACCGACAGCGATGTGGATCTGAACGATGCGAACGTCAGCAGCGACAACACTCTTGACTATGCCGGCGGCAGCAGCAAGCCCGCAGGTGAACTTGTATGAGTGCTTCATTGAACTCAGCTTGCCCTGCCGTGCGCATGCACACACGCAAGCCGAGTTTCATGTTGTGTATGCTTTGCTCACAGCTAAGAAGGCTCCCATCAAGGCCTTGGCCCTAAAACTGAAGGCGCAGCCAGCAGCAGGAAAGAAAGCCTCATCCAAGGTGACCACACTCGCGACTGTTGTGTGTCAAGAAATCAGAAAAGGGTAACTTCTTACACACACCTGACTCTGTGCAGGTAACGCAGAGTTCCGGCATCACGGACCTCACAGACTCTGCGCCAGTAGTGGCTGCAGGCGGTTCGCGGCCAAGGCGCGCCGCATTAAAGAAGTATGTGGAGGTCAGTGACAGTGATGATGCTGAGCGTGAGGACGCAGCCTCGGAGTATGAAATGAGCAACGAAGAGTAGCTATCATTGAGTTTCTGTTGCAAGTTCAGCATGTGTATACAGTATGTACAGTGCAGTTTATTTCAATTTAGTTGAAGCTTACAATGGAGCTTTGCATGTCGCGCTGTGCTTTGGTTATATGGCTGTCAAATGCTCAGTCGACAACGGAGCCATGTGCATCTCACACAAGTTGCATGACAGAGCGAAGCACAAAATGGCATGTTGCAGACACAGCACTGCATCAACTTGTCAACCAAAGTGCTTTGATGACGACGTCTGTTGACCAGCTAAGACATGCGTGTCATGTAAGTATCAGCGTTTTCGCAAAGCTATCGTACTGACTCTCGTTCCTTCGTGCCCTCCAAACTTGAACGTCGGGTACGTGCGCACGTGGTCCATATACTGGAACCCGCTGTCGCCCTCGACCTCATACTCAGCTCGCAACTCTTGCCAAGTGCTGTTGCAAGACGTTATCACCTGCGCATGTGGCCTCAATCAAACTATAGGTTGGATTGACCGGGAATGTATCAACTGTGACATGTGCATGCCAGCAAGTATGCATGTCACACCATGCACAACTGTGCAGTTTATATATGGTCATTACCAGTAAGCCGCTCGGCGCTAATAGCCTGTGAACTGCAGTGCGGTACTGCCGCCTGCAACACACAATCTATATCTGAGATCTATACTTGAGTTGTACCCGTTGCAACCAACTGGCATGAATTAACATAATGATTGCCAATTCGCCAATCAGAGGATTGGCGAGTTGATATTGCAAGTATGACATTCTGTCAATTGCTCACCTTCTTACTGTTGCCTCTTGCGGGTGCAAGCCGATGGCGTCAAGCGTGCCTTTGTCAGTGATGAGGTCAAAGGCGCCCTCCTCAAGCGATGTATTAAGCACGTCATCTACCTAAGGTAAGCTATCAACATAAGGAGGGAGAAAAAGACAGCATATTGAGTAATGAAAGGCACGCCAGCGGCTTGGTGGGATGAATTGATATGCCACAATATGACAGGATAGAATAATTGTGGCACTTATTACCAGCAGCTTTGTTGGTGGTTCTGACTGTGATGAAGCCCCGGCAATGTGACAGCGCGCGAGCTCCACGCCTGCCTTGCTATAGTCTGTCCCAGTGAGTTTGGCAAATCTGTATCAGACCAAAAGTGTTGATAAGCACACGCACACATTCACAGAACAGAACATGAAAAGTACGCATTGTGTACCCGCGTCGAAAGAGTGCGAGGAGGAGGGCGCCATTGCCGGCACCGACATCAAGCGTGCGCACGACGGATAGCTCCTGGACTTTTTGTGTCTCTCTCATGAGACGTGCGCACCAGTCTGCGACTGTCTCCGTGACATCATCACCAAACCTGCCCGCCAACTAGTGTTGGGTTTGCGTTTTTGAGCTATACAAGAACGTATAAACACGTGCACGCGCGCACACACGCATGCATGCACACGGACGCATATACATATAGACACACGCGTGCACACGCACACACACATGCATGGACACACGCGCGCGCCAGAACTTGCACGCGTGCAGACAAACGCACCCACGTGCACAAACGCACGCCATATGCGCATGCATGTGTGCGTGCGCGAGAGAAGCGTATCAGCCAACTCACACACACATATAAAAGTAACACATTCACAATGAGCGTTAGTGTGACATTCTGTAAGTGTGTACATGGTCGCACCAGTTTTCGCCAGGGTCTCCACGTTCTTGAAACTGCTGCAGTTCGCGCGAGTACACGGCATCCCAGTGCGACTGCAGCCCAAGCGTGCACCTGTTTGGTAGGTCATCTTTCATAGGTGTTGTTGTTGCTGTTGTTGTTGTTGTGAGTGCTGAGTGCGTTATTACTCGGGCTGTGATCATTTTTATGCAGTGCATTGTGTTTACCGTTGCGTGTTTGTCTTGTGTGCTTTGACATCGGTCGTCGTATGCTTATACCCGCTTATTCGCACTAGGCATGCATGCAGTCTATGGCAATGCAACACTCTTTTGCACACGGTTGAACAACAATACGGTGCGTGAATTATGCATACTAGTATCTGCTCTTGCGTGTCCGTTGTGCCTGTCATTCACGCATGGCTGGGAACGGCCGCTCACTCCGGCTCGTCGTCACTAGGCGTGTCCTCGTGGCGGTCTTCAACATCTGAGGCGTCCTCCATCGCCTTACTTGTCTCCTCCTCCTCCTCCTCCTCCTCCTGCTCCTGCTTATGCTCCTCGTGCTCCTGCACAACCGCCGCCTCCGCCACCGCTAACGTTAACGTTAGCAGCACTCCACAATGCAGCCCATCATGCAGGTCCCAAAGCGCTCTTAAGGTCCCACAACCGGACCCTAACTGGGGCCCTGAATCGGGGCCTTTGAAAACTGCTGGGGGTTGTCAAGTCGGTTGGGGCCCTGGACCCAATTTGCCAGACCCTAGACCCTAGACTGCGAGATCAGGCGTGGGCGGCGGCGTTAGCGGCGGGGATGGCGGGGTGGGGGTCGGCGTACCTCCGGGAGCTGGAGAGGAGACCTCTCCGGACGAAGGCGGTGACGGCGGCATTGCTGGCCGCCGCCGCGGACCTCATCGCCCAGCGCCTGTCCAAGCCCAGGAGCGCCCCGTATGATACCCGCAAACCCCTCCTCATGGCGGTATAAATGTAATTACATGGGACACACTTGAGACACGATACCGGGTAGATCTCACCATTCCACAGTCATGTATACATATCGTTCTGTACGAATGCATTGCTTCTTGTTTTTTTTGAAGCCTCCCTGTGCTGTAGGATGAAGTTGCATGTCAGTAGCAGGTGATCAAAAGCAAGTCAACAAGGATCATCAATAGTCAGAGTTATTGCTGAGCTCGCAAAACTGGCTAGTAATGCAATGGCTATTTCCATGCATGAGCTTCCATACCGTCGGCAGCAACCCTACTGCACTTGACATAACAGCACTGTACATAGCGTCGATGCAAGAGTTACTTTGATATAGCATTGGTGTACTTTTATATTCAAAAGAGCTGTACGTGTCTGACGCATAGCCGTAACCCATTTATATGCATGTAACAGTGTTGTAACGTATAGAATGCGTCTATGTCAGTTGTGGGGTCTGGTGTATGCGGGCCCAAGCGCGCATTACTTCCACCGCCTGCTGGAAAGGCTGTTCGCTGCGCGCAAAAGTAAAACTGACACTGGCACCATCATCAAGAAGGTACGCGCAAAGCTGCGAGCATGCTTGCTTGCGTGCATATGTGCGCGCGCACGCGTGTGTGTACAGTTGTAGCAATGAAGGCGCCTGTAGAATCAATGCACTGAACTCATTAGACACTGTTTACACTTGTACAATATAGAGATGTCAGAGAGAGAACAGAATGCACACTCACCTGAAGTATACATGTCATTGTGGTGCTTTATGCGCGTGGTTGCTTTGGTCAGTGCATAGATTCACACGGTCTTTGTTGACTGTCATCTCACACACTCTTTGTACATATGCGTGTTGCGCAGGTTGCGGTAGACCAGCTGACATATGGTCCGCTGTGCAACCTCTTGATGATGACGTACCTTTCAAGAATTGTAGAGGGTGAGGCCATGCGCGCATGTTTGCATGTTGTGTGTTGCTGCGCGCATGTTACAGCTGTCGTTATAACTGAGCATTTGGTTTTGTCTGATATGCTGTTATGCGTTTGTTGCGTGGCAGGGCGCAGCTGGTCGCAGACTGGCAACAAAATAAGGTCTGATTATGCGGGCATACAGAAGAATGGCTGGAGGGTGAGTCAGTAATGGCACGTTGGTACTTACATACTTACAGATGCACCCAGCCATGTGTGACATTTGTAAAAGAGTGCGATGTCAAGCGTCAATGTTTGTAATTTCTTGTCGTGTATATCTTGTTGACCCGAAGGAAACCTCATGTGTCGGCAGTTATGGCCTATCGTGGCTTTCATCAACTACAAGTTCATGCCGCTTGAGCTTCGCGTACTCTTCATCAATGTGGTCGCTATCTTTTGGTAAGCCTGACGCGATGCGGCAGTTTATGTGCTTGCAATTATTCGATGCTGATAAGGAGCCCTGTGGATGTCAGGTCGACGTTTATGATTATGAGGTCGAAGTCTGCCGTCCCGGTGGTCACAATACGGCTACCAGTGAAGGTTGCGTAAGGTGCTAGGGCAGCGTAGGGTTGGGATACCACACCGGCTATATGTGTATATCATGTGTATATATCAGCGCTTCTGTTATGTGGACATGTATGCTTCCGTGCTGCAAACTCCATGGACAAGCTGCTGAGCAGGTAGCAGGTGCGCCTACCTCATCGTTTTCGTGTAGAGGCTTCCTTCTGTCCAGCCTGTATTCTGCAACGATGTGACATGGCAAGCAACTTGTGGTTGCAACTGCAACTGTATGGCTGTGCCTGCAAGAACACGCATGCGGAAAGCATTCGCTTTAACAAGCCAAATCAATATGTGTCAGGACTGCCGCTTCTGTTGCCAAACTGCCTTCAACAGAGTGACATGGCAGGCACTTGTGGTTGCTGCATCTGCGTGGTTGTGCCTGCACGTGAGCCCATGTAGATCCGTGTCACGACTGATACAGAGCAAGCTCTGAGCAAACTTGCAGAAAGCACCTCGCATCCAGCAAGAAAATCACAGCGCAAGCGCAAAAATCCTTTACAACTGACCTTCGCATATGCCACAATATATACAGCTATGCGTCCCAACTGGCCTTACTTGCTGACAAACTTGCATACAATCTCAACAGGTGCGCATTACATATACAACACCCATTGGCTACCCTCTAGACTAACCAACAATCACGCTGAGCATAAATCTACAGTTTTAGCGGAGGGCATTTAGTACGAGTCGGAGCCGGGCACAACACTATCCAGACCTTCTTCAGCGCCATAGCCAGCTGCCATGGTGCTCAGCTCAACACACCTGTCCACATCAGGAGAGTCTTCATCGGCACCAACCGCCAGACAGACTTCAAAGGCCTCCTCTTTGGCCTTTTCTGCACCTGCAAAGGCAACAACCCCATCAGATGCCATGCACCGTTTAATGTACAGTGAGGTGGTGACTGCTGTGACCAAGTCACAAGCATGAACTGTAAGCCACAGCTTACCCTCGGGATAAGGCCGCTTGGCGTCCTCATCACTTGTTGAGTCGGTTGTTGTGGTACCATTGGTGGTACCGTTGGTAGCAGCAAGTGTACCATTGGTGCCATTTGCCAATGCTTCCTGTTCGCAGCAAGCACAGGTGGTAAACACGACGCGACAATAACAAGTACAGCTAGCAATAGAACTACGCAAGTGCAGCGCACCTGCACAGGCCAGACACGGTCGTTGCCATCATGGCCGTTCTGCTCCTGCAACCGCTTCTGCAGCTTCTGAAGCAGATAGTCATCCACGTTCTGCGCAGTTCCGCGGCCTTCTGCAATAGCCCACACGACCAGGCTCTGGCCTCGCCTGCAGTCGCCCGCAGCAAAAACACCTGGCGAGAACAGTGTAGTGTTAGGCTTGAGTGACACATGCAGCATGCGCGAACCAGTAGCAGGGTTGTTGCCAACCAATCTTGCTATGTATGCAACCAAGTAGCTTTACCAGGGATGGATGTGGAGAACTTGCCGAAGTCAGCCTTGAAGTTGCTGCGCTGATCGGTGTCCAAACTCAGCTGCTCGGCCAGTCGCTGCTCTGGCCCGAGGAAGCCCATAGCCAACAGCACGAGGTCGGCGTCAATAATGCGCTCAGAGCCTTCAATCTCTTCCATCACCGGTCGTCCGCCCTTTGGGAAGGACCAGCGCACCTCCACAGTCTTGATCCCCTTGACATTGCCCTGCTCGTCACCGATGAACTCCTTGGTGAGCACCTCGAACTTGCGCGGGTCCTCACCCTTGCCGACAGTGGCAATGGCTTCCTGGTGGCCGTAGTCGGTGCGGAAGACGCGCGGCCACTGCGGCCACGGGTTGCCCGGAGCGCGCGCGGGAGGCGGCTGCGACATGAGCTCCAGGTTGACAAGCTCCGTGCAGCCGTGACGAAGGGACGTGCCAATGCAATCGGTGCCCGTGTCGCCGCCGCCGATCACAACAACCTTCTTGCCGGCAGCGCTAATGTAGTTGCCGTCCTGAAGCTGGGAGTCCAGCAGGCTCTTTGTATTGGCGGTAAGGAAGTCCATGGCGTAATGCACCCCCTTCAGCTCTCGGCCAGGCACAGGCAGATCGCGGGGCTTTGTTGCACCAACAGCCAGCACCACGGCATCATTGTCCCTGCAATGTGGGTTCACAATCAGTACATATGCGACGCAAGAAGCATGGTTAACAACAGCCACCACCAAGCTCACCTGTACAAGTCGTGGATGTCTGGGTGGCCCTCCTGACCGATGTGAGCATTGGTGACAAAACTAATGCCCTCAGCAGCCATGATGTCAACACGACGCTGGACAACACCTATCTTGTCTGTCTTCATGTTGGGCACCCCGTACATCATAAGCCCGCCAATGCGGTCAGCCCGCTCATACACCGTGACTGTGTGTCCAGCTTTATTGAGCTGGTCCGCAGCAGCCATGCCTGCAGGGCCAGACCCAACGACAGCAACCTTCATTCCGGTGCGCATGGTTGGGGGCCTTGGCACAACCCACCCTTGCTCGAAAGCATGGTCGATGATGGTGCACTCGATGGTCTTGATGCTGACGGGGTTCTCAATGATGCCCAAGACACATGACCCCTCGCAGGGTGCGGGACACACGCGGCCAGTGAACTCAGGGAAGTTATTGGTCTCCATGAGGCGGTCGTAAGCCTCACGCCAGCGGCCGTGATGCACTAGGTCATTCCACTCTGGGATCTTGTTGCCGATGGGGCAGCCGCTGCCAGACTGATGGCAGAAGGGCGTCCCACAGTCCATGCAGCGTGCGGCCTGGGTCTTGAGCAGAGCCGACTTCTCTTCAACCTCCTCCTTAGATGAGGCGTGCGCAAGGACCTCGCCCCAGTCCTTGACCCTCTCCTCTGCAGGCCTGTATGGCAGCGACTCCCGCTCATACTTAATGAAGCCGCGAGCCTTGACGGCATCAGCCTGCTTGCTTGGACGGGGCGGCGCCTTGTTTGCCACCAGGCGCTGAAGCTCCTTGAAGGCGTCGGTCTGCTGCAGGCGCTTCTCCTCAACCTCCTCAGGGCTCTGTGACGATTGATTGGCTTTGATGAGCTGAAGGGCCTTCTTGTAGTCCCTCGGCATGACTTTGACAAACTTGGGCGCAAGCTCATCCCAATTTTTGAGCACCCGGGCAGCCAAAGTTGAAGCGGTATGCAGCTTGTGGCGCTGAATCAGAGACTTCACCTGCAGATACAAAAAACAGCAATTAGCACTAACGCATGAGTGCAGTGTGCTGGTGCACAGTTGCTGGACAGACTGCGTACTTGAACAGAATCCTCGTCAGTCATCTCCTCCAGGTCAACCAAACGCCGATCAACAAGGTTCGGAAAGCTGCCAGCTTCATTGAGCACGTAGGCAACACCGCCGCTCATGCCAGCTGCAAAGTTGCGACCAGTTTTGCCAAGGATAACCACCACACCACCAGTCATGTACTCGCAGCCATGGTCACCGACACCTGGTGCAGTTACATGATCAGAATCAATGCCTGAGAATGCAGCAACAGGCCCTCCTGCAGGAAAGCTTACCTTCAACAACCGCCTGTGCACCAGAGTTCCTGACGGCAAAGCGCTCCGCGGCAATACCCCTGATGTATGCCTCGCCAGAAGTGGCACCATACAGCGCAACATTACCAATCACAATGTTCTCCTCTGCCTTGAAGGTAGCCTTCTGGTCGGGATACACAACCACCTTTCCTCCAGACAGGCCCTGAAACATTCGCCAGAGACTTCAGCATCTCTCACTTCAGCAACAATAGAGTAGTGCTCGCTGAAGTCTGCTTTGACACAGGTGACTACTACTGCCACCAACTTACCTTGCCCACATAATCGTTCGCATCGCCCTCAAGCTCGAGAAAGATGCCAGGGGCAAGGAAGGCTCCAAACGACTGCCCAGCATGGCCAGTAAACTTGCAATGCACTGTGGCTGGTGGCAAGCCTGGGCGACCATGCACCTACACAGCAAGTGAGGAAGTTGTGGTGTCATTGTCGCTTCATGCCCTGACGGCTGCTACATAAAATCTGTGCCATAGGCAAGATAAACTACATACAACATTGGCGCACCTGTGTGATGCGATGCGACAACATTGTGCCCACAGCACGATTCACATTGACAATGGGGAGCTCAAAGTAAGCCGGGATGGCCGGCTTCTGTAGAGCGGGCTTTGCCTGCCTGATCAGCTCCTGGTCGAGTGCAAGCTCCAGTTCATGATCTTGCTGGGCTATGCAATACTGCGCAGCATCAGGACGCAAAGTGGCCGCAGGCAGCAAAATCCTGCTCAGGTCCAGATCCTTCAACTTCTCATTGGACATCACTTCCGGGTCTGGCTCCAGCATGTCCGCTCTTCCCACCTGTGCAGATCAGTGTGTGTCAGATACGTGTCACCTTGACCGCCACTTCTAACAGCTGCAATTCACAACACTTACCATCTCTTGCATGGTTTTGAACCCCATCTGTGCCATGTATTCGCGGACTTCTTCCGCCAGCATGAAGAAGAAGTTGATGACATGTTCTGGCTGACCTGTAAACTTTGCGCGAAGGATGGGATCCTGTAACCAACATGATAGCAGTAAGCTCTTGAATGCTCTTCTCACTCACACAATTGTCGCGCGCATTAACAACGCCTACCTGAGTTGCAATGCCAACTGGGCACGTGTTGGTGTGGCACTTGCGCATCATGATGCATCCGAGGGTGATAAGAGGAGCAGTGGAGAAGCCAAACTCCTCAGCACCTAGCAGAGCAGCAATGGCGACATCCCGTCCAGTCTTCATCTGGCCGTCAGTCTGCAGTGTCGTGCGGCCTCGTAGGTCGTTGGCTACCAGCGTCTGATGGGTCTCAGCAAGACCCAGCTCCCACGGCAAGCCCGCGGCCTTGATACCAGTCCAACGAGACGCACCAGTACCACCATCATGGCCAGAGATGAGGACCTGAATGGTAAAGCCAACCTTGTTAGAGTACAACCTCAGCTTACACACACGCACAGCATCATGTGGTCCAACTGCAACAAAACCAGTGGAACAGCCCCATAGTCAACAGTGTAACTTGCAACACTTACATGGTCAGCGTGTCCCTTGACCACACCAGCCGCCACAACGCCGACACCATTCTCAGACACCAGCTTTACGGAGACGCGTGCCCCAGGGTTGGCATTCTTGAGGTCGTAGATGAGCTGGGCCAAATCCTCAATGGAGTAGATGTCGTGATGAGGAGGTGGGGAGATGAGACCCACACCCTCAGTTGAGGAGCGGGTCACAGCGATGTCACCAATGACCTTGTGTCCCGGGAGTTCACCACCTTCTCCTGGCTTGGCACCCTGTGCCATCTTGATCTGGATCTCATCCGCATTGGTCAGGTAGTAGGCTGTCACACCAAAGCGGCCAGAGGCGACTTGCTTGATGGAGCTGCGCAGTGGGTTCATGCTACCGTCAGGCAGAGGCTCGATACGCCTGGGGTTCTCACCTCCCTCACCAGTGTTGCTCTTCCCACCAAGAGCATTCATAGCGACCGCAAGAGTCTGGTACAGCACGATTGTCATCACAGTTGACCAAAGAGGCATGCAGAATTGTATCTGCCAACGACTAGACTTGGGGAAATCACACAGAAACCAAAGCCGATGAACCATGCAACTGACCTGATGTGCTTCCAGTGAAATGCTTCCATAGCTCATGGCGCCTGTGCAGAAGCGGCGAACAATATTCTGAGCGGGCTCAACCTCGTCGATAGGAATGGGTGTGCCCTCCTTAAACCTCAGCATGCCGCGCAGGTTGCAGCGCTTGTTCATGTTGTTGACAATCTCAGCATAGCGCTTGTATGCGTAGGCGCTGTTTGTGCGGGCAGCCTCCTGCAGAGCCGCCATGCCAGCAGGGTCGTTCAGATGCAGCTCAGCATTAGCGCCACCACGCCAGTGGTAGTCACCGGGATTGGGAAGGGCTTTCGCATCCGCACTGCCCTCTGGCATCTTGCGTGACGGGAAGCCATCCTCATGCAGTCTCAAGGCATCCTTGCCCAGCTGTGACAGAGGGACAATAATTTACAAAACTGATACAATGCAATGCTTCGCCACACACTGTATATGACTCGCAGACAGGAACCCTGACCTGATGGAACCCTACACCACCAACACGGCTAGGAGTGCCCCTGAAGCACATGCTGACAACGGACTCTCCAAGACCAAGTGCTTCAAAGATCTGTGCTCCCTTATATGACTGCAAGGTGGAGATACCCATCTTGGCCATCACCTGAATAACACAGCGTGTCAATACTATTCACCTCGATTGCCAAAGCAGCTGACGTACCTTCAGCATGCCATCATTGACCGCATCAATGAAGATGTTCGTCAATTCTGGGCGTGTGTGCAATTCGCCGTCCTTCTTGGGCTTGATCTTGCCTTCAATCTGAGTAACAGTAGGTTGCACATTAGGACACATGTGTTGCTTGCGCAATAAGTGCGTCACTACCGAGCAACATCATGGCATCTGCACCCATCACACCTGCAGGCGGAAGATAGTTTCCAATGCCACATACGGGCAGATGGCATCAACACCAAAGCCAACAAGGCAGCAGAAGTGATGCACTTCGCGAGCTTCTCCTGTTTCCACCACAAGCCCCACGCGCGCACGTGTCAGGTTCTGGACGAGGTGATGGTGCACCGCTGGCCCGGCCAGCAACGGGCTCACAGCAACCCGCTCTGCGGACATCGCGCGGTCGGACAGCACGAGCATCTTGTACCCTTCCTCAATGGCCTCGCTGGCCTCAGAGCAAATGCGGTTCAAAGCAGCCTCAAGCCCATCAGGGCCGTCACTGCGCGCAAATGTTGCATCGATGACCTTCGTCCTGAAGTCCTCATCATCTGTGTTCTTCAACACTTCCAACTGCATTGTGTCAATTAATGGTCGCTTGAGGCGCAATCTGTGCGCCTGCTCTTCAGTGGTTGTCGTCAAGTCCCCCTCAGGGCCAATAAGACACTCTGTTGATGTGACAAGCTTCTCTCGGATGGGGTCAATAGGCGGATTGGTGACCTAAATGTCCAAGAGAAGTGTGAGCTGCTGATGCAGTGCGGTGTCATGCTGCAGCTGCACAAAAGCGCACTCACAAGAATACTCATGTGCACACGCGCGACTCAATAGTTGCAGTACCTGTGCAAAGAGCTGCTTAAAGTATTCATACAGCAGCTTGGGCCTGTCAGACAGACATGCCAAGGGCGTATCGTTGCCCATGGACCCAAGGGGCTCAGATCCTACGCGGAAAAGCATTGTGTCAAAGCACACGACACACACACCACACGCCTCATCAAAGTATGTATGGACTCACTGCGGAGGTAGTACCCGTATTGACGATTGGGGTCAGCAGCATGTCAAGCGACTCAACAGTGTAACCATAGGCACGGAGCTGTGGAAGAATCCCCGACAACCCTAAATCCGTGTCCACGTCAGGACTGCCAAGCGCAGGTGGAGAGGGCGGTGAGGGAACAGACAGGGAGTCCAAATCAACAACTTGTCTGCTGATCCAGTCACCATAAGGCCTCGTTGTGCAAATGCGATGCTTCAGCTCCTGATCTGTAACAACTCGGCCCTCGTCAAAGTCCACAAGGAAAATGTTGCCGGGCTGCAACCGACCCTTCCGCGCGACATCCTCTGGCCGGATGTCCACCACTCCAACCTCTGAGGCCATGACCACCTTACGGTCCTTGGTGATGTAGAATCTACCTGGCCGTAGACCGTTGCGGTCCAGGGTTGCTCCAAGGAAGCGGCCATCGGTGAAAGAGACCAAAGCCGGGCCGTCCCAGGGCTCCTGCAGAGCACTGTGAAACTGGTAGAAGTCTCTGCGCTCCTGAGCCATGAGCGAGTCATTCTGCCACGCCTCTGGGATCATCATCATCATGGCCTCCGGGATGCTGCGACCGCAGTTGACAAGAAGTTCCAGGACGGCATCAAAGGCACCGGAGTCCGACATGCCACTCTCAATCACTGGCAGGAACGCTTCTTCCGCTCCTCGCGGCAGAAAGTCCAGCTTGAGCAGCCCCTCGCGAGCGCGCATCCAATTTTTATTGCCTGCACACCCGATCAACTTTGGGTGAATAGTGACACACAGGCAGCCTTGTATCCATGCAACATGGCTCCATACCCATTGCCTAGCTGAAAGTGCCCATTACCTTTGAGCGTGTTGATCTCGCCATTGTGCCCGAGAAACCGCAGTGGCTGAGCACGGTCCCATGATGGGAATGTGTTTGTGCTGAAGCGGGAATGCACAAGAGCCATATATGATGTAAACTGCTCGTTCTGCAAATCCAAGTAGTATGTGCTAACTTGTGCAGGTGTCAGCTGCCCCTTGTAAACAACTGTCCGGTTGGACAGCGAGCAGATGTAGAAGTCGTCCAAATAGGCGTCACCTGCGAGCCCCCTAGACTGCTTTGCCGCGCGCTTTGCCAGCTTGCGAAGCAGATACATCTGCTGGTTTGACGTCATGCCGGAGTCCTCCTTGCTTCGCATTGTGACAAACACTTGCTCAACTACCGGCTCAACAGCTGCAATCACGTCAAGGGTCAAACCCTTAGTCATGGTAACAATAGATAGGAATAGGAATAGGAAGCCATGCATGACCCGTTATCCTTCAGGCAAGTACTGGCTCAACACCGCATGCAGGCTTTCACTCACCAAGAGCGGACTTTCCAATGCCTGTCTTGTCAACAGGAACTGTGCGCCAGCAGATCACGCGGTGTCCCAGTTGCTCGGCAGTTTTATTGAAGTCGTTCCGGCACTGCTCCCGCTTAGCCTCATCCTTTGGCAGGAACACCATACCCAACCCGTAGCGCCCATCCTGCATGCAAGCAGTGAGTTCAACAATGCGGAGCAAAAGCAGAGTGGTAGGCTAACGCTTTTGTATAGTTCTGATTAAAAAAAAGCAAAGTGCTCTGGACAGGCACTGCAGCACAGCATGCACACAAGTGGCCGCACAGCCGCAATCGGCAACCTGTTTTGACAATTGTGCAGATGGCAATTGCCAACATACCGCTGGCAGCGTGATGCCCTGCTCTTTCTCGATGACATCCGCAAAGAACTCGTAGGGGATAGCTGCCAGGATGCCAGCACCATCACCCGTTTCTTTTTCGCAGCCACAAGCCCCTCGATGTGCCTGACAATCAAGTGATCATCGTTATTCCCTGCATGCATGTCAGAGCAGCACGCAACGAAGCTTACAACACGTCCAATGTGGCACCAACACGACCTACCATGCGGATGAGCATGTTCAAAGCATCCTGCACCGTGGCTCGAGTGTACTGCGCAGCAGAAAGCAGCAAATTAGCCAAACTATGTCTTGGTGGAGCGAGCTCAACTGACGCATGACGCTAATTTGAAGGTAGCAGCTGGTAGCAAAGCGCAGCTGCTTGCAAGCACTGTGCAGAAGTACCTTTTTGTCCAGGTCGGCGATGAAGCCAACGCCGCAAGCGTCCTTGTCCTCCTCGGGGTTGAACAGGCCGGCAGCCTTGGGGATGGCTGAGTGGCTCATGCATACAGGTGGACATCTGGAAGGGCCGTTCCACTGCGGCAGCATGCCTCGTTGCCGCCTGAGGGCGGAGGCGCCAACACCCCATTTCTGCTGCTTCAGCGACGACACCCCAAACCCGCAACGCAAACCCTGAGGCGCAACCGACCTAAGCTGAGGCCGCCTTCCAGCCGAAGCACCAGCTTGCTGACATTCTGCTTGCCCTGCTGACCGCACAGCTGGCAACACAGCTACCGCCGCCGCCGCTGCAGCCATTCTCCAGGCAGCGGCGGCCCCGGGGCGTCACGGGCGCTTTCCCCCGCCTGCACCTGGCGATAACCGCAACACGTTGGTGCTCCACCGACCTCCGGCGCCTCCTCACCGCTGCCGGCGCCCACCTCACAGCTGCCGCCGCCACTAAGAGCCACACCGCCGCCGCCGCTTTGCGTGCAGCCTACCAACACATTTGTCACCTAAAGTCCTTTTCGAGTCGCTCCTTGCACTTTTTCCGCACTTGTGCCTCAACGCGACTTAGTTCAAGACTTCAATCGTGCGCGCAACCTTTCGCCGCCTAATAGGTTGCCTTTCTTAGGGTCCGGTGTCGGAGGGTTATACAACCGGTTCGCAAGGTCCGCCACTACTTGCGCTTTTAGGCACAACCGGTCGCCTGCCTCTCTTTATGGCCGAAAGGGCTACACTGGTACGGCAGATCTGGATCTGCCCGCCCGTGGCTAAAAGACTTTGCGCATTCGGCCGCTACAGGCCGGTCACCCGCTCGTACTTATCAACTCTAGAGCGGTTTGCTATTATCTACACGCCGGAGAAGAACGGGGATATTTATGCTACATAACGACACTCCGCGCAAAAAGGGGAACCTGGGGAGCTGTTTCAGGCTGGTTTAGGCTCTTATACCGTGTGGCGGCCACAGGCCCACCGTCCGGACATTGACTGGTGGAGCCAATCAGAGGCGCTCACCACTCTTCGACTCGAAACGAGAAATGCAGATTCCGCGCCGGTCTTCTTGTTAAACTGGACGACTGGCTGCCGGTCGGTTTGATTGAGCCTTCTGACAGCGCCCGGAAAAAGCGGCTGCATGTGTTGGTGAAGCTGTGACGCTGGCGTGAGTAACGCTGCAACATCCAATGATCTAGTGTCACATGCGTGACACTAGATCACGTCATGGACAACAACTATGGCAGACTGCCATTTTGCCACTGCTCTGGCAGTCATCGACTGTTTGCAAAGTACCACACAACAATATCAACGGTTGGGTTAACAAGCAAATTCACACATTGCATATCAGGTTTAGCCAACGTATATTGAACGTGGTAACAGGTTGCTAGCACAGTACATCACGTGTTGGAACATGGTTACAATACTTAATGAAATAATTGATACAGCTGCTTTGTGATGATTGCTGCTGTATAGTGAGAAGGGGCTGGCAAATGCATGACAACGCATGCAATCACTTGATCGCATGCACTGGCATGGAGATCAACAAAGCAATCGCGAAGTAGACGGTTAACTGGTATCCGACAGGCATTCATTAAATCATATGAGTTGTAGCCGTCAACTCAACAAACAAGCGACATCCTTAAAATAATAATTACATTAATATCATACAGCTGAGCGCTGCCTGCTGTCATCTTGGTTTGCCATGCTTGCCCTGTTTGTCACTACATAGCTGCACATAGCAACCAGCCATCCCTTTAACTGGTTGTGAAAAGGTGATTTAAATGGTTGAGGGGTTGCTTTTTGTGCTGCAGCTGTTGATATGGTCCCTGTATTATATTATATGTCACGCGCACAACATTACCGATATGAAATATATGTAACATTGTAGTCTACTCTACGAACAACATGATATAACAACGTGTCATTCAAGCTTCACTTTATGCATGCTTAATGTGCATATCTTAGCAAATATATATAATGGTACCCACCATGCTTCCGTTTTATTGATGTGTTGTTATTCATCCGTTGGTACCAATAAACATACCCGTATACATCGCAAAATTTCATAACACGAGCCAATTGCAACATCTTCGGTGATTTTAAATATCGATTGTGGTGTGAAGCAACACGCTTCACGAACAACAGTTCGTGCGCAATGTGACGTCGTGCGGCACTTGTGCATATCGTAGAATGATCCTTTAGCGAAACCAAGTATTTATGCGTATTCATGTCATAGGTATACAGATCCTACTTGGTTTAGACTTCAATTACCTGCGTACATGATGCCGACGTTAATCATTGCCGCATGTCATGACGTGTGCATTATTTTTGCCCATTAAACTTGTTAATTTAGCATTTAGGTGAGAGAATTATCTGCACGCCACAGCCTGCTAAGAAAGGTTTCTATCTTAGCTTGCCAACCCTCACTGCCAGTGTGCCGGAGTTATCTTGGGCTTGGATCTTGAGCCTAGACATGCCATCCGAACTCGAATCAGATGGCCAAGACTTCGTGTCCTTCCGAAGGACATGAGTCATCCCTTATGCAGTTAGAGCAAACTTCTCCCATGCTATTGCTCTATGCTTCTCGCGTATTGGTGTGGATGGCGATGACATTGCTAGCTGGTTCTTATAGCTGTTGCTGCCGAGGCTGCTGTCTCTTTTGCGTTATGCTGGCGCCCACGGGCAGGCAGTCCGGTTGCTGCAGCAGCGTTTGCGTTTCTTGCTTAGGGAGTGGGAGCAGTTGTTGCGAGAGCGCAAGGACTTGTGTGCAAGGAGGCGTGCATTGCGGCAGCCACCTGCAATTGCGGACGACCCGACGGCGGCCGCTACGACGAGCTGAGCATTTGGGGCAGGTTGGCAAGTTGCGGCGCGCGTGTGCAGCTTTGACGCCGGCAGCACCAGCACCACTATCCGCAGCGATATGCTCGGAGCTGCGTCGTTTGCATCCCCTGCCATCTTTCATGACACCTGAGTGGGTGGCAAACTTTACACCGGAGGCGCAGCTGGAGTTTAATGTGACCACATTCCGCACGTCCCTGGCCACACATCGTAGCGGCGGAGCGCAGGGGGCCCTAATGGTTGGTCGTATGATCATCTGCGCCAGTTATTCCCAGTTGGCGGCAATGGCCATACTTTGGCGATATTGTCCCTGCATCGTATATGCACCGTGCTAGCTGGGGAGGGG
>RHPI01002823.1:855447-871271 GCA_009103225.1 Chlorokybus atmophyticus | reverse complement strand
GCCGTGTGGCAACTGCTTTGTCGGTCTGCACCTTAATCGCGCTGGAGAAGCCTACAGGTGGCGTGCGTCTGATCGCAATGGGGGACATCTTGCAACGCCTGACAGCACGAACACTCTCGTCGTCAGTGCGCGACACTGCTGCGACACACTTTAAGCCATGGCAGTAAGGAGTTGCCACCCGCGGTGGTGCTGGGATAGTGGCGCATGGCATACGCGCGGTGTTGGACACCCACCTTGAGCATGTGGTGCTACAGTTGGACATCGCCAACGCCTTCAACTCTGTCGACCGCGCAGCCATGTTCAAGGAGTTGTGGGCTGGCCCTTTCACCCCTCTCATTCCCTTCGTGCGATGCTTCTGCAGCTTTCCCTCGCTGCTGATGTACAGCGGAGACGACCGCATTAAGCGCATTTTTTCCTCAACAGGCACCCAGCGGCGATCCTCTAGCGGTTTACTGTACGCGCTCGTGCATACCCGCGTAGTTAGTGATGATATTGCCCACTACACCACCGTGTTGTCTTCCATGTACGCCGATGACACAATCTTCATTGGCCCGGCTGAGGACGTAGCGGCCGCAGCAGAGCAAGTGCGAGCTCTGAAGCCAGCGGGCCCGCATGTGCACCGGGACAAGTCGTGCGCTTTCAGCTGTTTAGAGGTTCCTGACGTCTTTTAAATGGAGGTGCGCACGAGTGTCAATGACTTCACTGTGCTGGGGGTGCCTTTAAGCTCGCATGCCACCGTTGCTGCTGCCCGCATTGGTTACTTGGACCAGGCAATGGCGGCGTTGCGCGTACTACGGCACATGCGCGATCCGCAGATTGCCACTTTGCTGCTGACACGCTGCATTGCTGCTCGTCCTGCCTACCTCATAAGGACCGTGGCCCCTTCAGCAGCTTTTCGCGAGCAGCTGTCAGCATTTGACAAGGCTCTGCTAGAAAGCTTTGCCCACGTCATGTATTTGGCGGACGTTCCAGAGGCGCTCAGCTCGCGTGTACGTCAGCAGCTAGCATTGCCTGTTGATGTGGGCGGCGTTGGCCTGCGCGCTACGGCCCAGATGGCGCCTGCAGCATTCGTTAGCAGTTGGGCGATGGCGGCGTCTAAGCTCATTTGATGCTTTGCATCAGTAGGGTACACGCTCGATTCTGACCTTACTGTTGCCATCGTCACTGCTTCGAGCCCTCCTACCACTCTCCCCTTCCAGCGAGCATTGCATGATGCGGCTGCTCAGCTGACACCACACTTTGCGCCAGAGACCTTGGGTGCTGTCACAACCTTACAGATCCTGCGTCTGCAGCAGGACCTCACCACAGCCATGGACACCACCGCTCGTGCTGAGCTACAGACAAAGTTGGCATTGATCTCTGTCGCGGACACTGCTCGCTTGCAGCCGGCTTCGGGAGGAGGCGCAGGTGCTTGGTAGACCGCGGTTTCTGCACGCCCGGATCACCACTTGAGTTCCGCACAGCCATGCGTCACCTGCTTGGTTGGCCACACCCACTCCTGGCACACGTGCAGCTTTGTCATGTGGTTATCAGCTCATCAGTGCCCGAGACGAGCATATAACATCTTGTTTGCGCCCTGGCCATCGCATTGTGACACACGATGCTGTGCGCGACGCTGTTGCGGGCATCATGCGGGAGGCGAGCTACACCGTCCGTTGCGAGCAGACAGAGGCGCGCAATTCGTTAAGTCAGTTGACTGAGCAGCACCAGTGGGATTCAAACTCAGAAGAATGGACACAGTGCGTATTAACCAGGGCGCTGCTCATTAGACTGCAACTGCAAGACATCTGACCATAAACCTACTTATTATTACCACTACCACAATGTACAATGTACAATGCGCAATCGCTGGGCAGTATGGTGCTTCCTGCGTGCAGACAGCTGCCAACCAGCTGCGAGTATTCTGCTGGCACTATCCTGCCATTACTATGCGTCTAAAGCAGACAGACAATGCAAACTACCAAAAGTTCCCCTCCCACCGCCTCGGGAGGCACTGTGTCGCGCACTTAGTGGTGCATGTGTCCAGTGCGCTCCGGGCAACAAACTGGAATCACACGTCCGGTGCTCCCCTAACAGCAGCCTACACAACAATCAATGTACACCCCCTTCTCTCCCCGGATGCAACTCACATGTACACGTGTGCGACACTACATGTATGCTAACCATATAACTACAGCAGAAGCCGGTGCTATCTGCTGATGGCGTTGCTTTCTGTGCGAATGCGCTTGTGCAATGGGGATGTGGAGGAGCGACCATTGCTGGCGGCATGCACGGGCACTGCGGGAACAGAAGACTGAGGCTGTATTGAAGGCGGCGGCGGCATAGATGGGACAGAGCTGAAATCCAGTTGTCGTGTTGAACGCACCCTGTTTATCAACCCATTGATTGCCTGCAGAAAACAGAACAGGCTGTTTGTTAAATGCGAAATAAAGCATTGTGCAGGTACCACAGCTCATGCACTCCACAAGTCACAACACAGCTTACCTGCAAGTCTTCACTTGGAGAGTGGTAGGCGTTTATACTTTGCCCTAACATGGCTCTCAGCTTGCGTGCAGGTGACTCCTGGGGAGTATCAGCCTGGTGCAGGATACAGTTAGCAGTGATAAAGAGGCGCACTTCTTTGGCAGTGCAGATGAGTATGAAAGGCAGCTCACTCTTGGGGCGCGAAGAGGAGAAATGTACACATTATGGTGGGGGACCTTCTTGGGTGACCGAACATCCGCGGGGAAAGGAGAGTACGATGCTGCAATACTTTCGCTTGGGCACTGACGTACAGGTGATATGGGCTCGTTCTCAAGACCCTGCAACATCACAGAAGGTGAGCCGTTCAGCAAACGCGCTCACCAGCAATGGTGCAGCAATGCATGCACACGTGACATAAAACTGCAAGAACAGCACACGTGCACAAGAGAGAGACTCCACCTGTTGGACGGGGATTACGGGGGTCAGCGTTTGCAGAAAGGGTTTCATCTCTGGAACAAAAACCTTATTGTAGTACTCGATAATGTCGCCACGCTTCGCGACAACCAACTCCGGCAGTGACTGTTCTAGTACAACGCTGCGTATCACCTCCTGCTTGCATTGCGGCTGGCGGCGGTAATGCGCAACAATCTGATGGAACTTTATGGGCAGCTGGTTGACCTTGCAAACGCCATATATTGCAGATACTACCAGTTGGTCAAGATGACGGTTGTAGAACAAACTGGTCTTCTTCCACAACGCATGCCTTATGGAGTCGTAAACCTGCTGTCGAACTCTTGAGTCCAACCGCAGCCTCTCGCACAAATCTGATATTCTCATTGCTGCCAGTTTCAGCACTTTCCTGAAAAACGTGCGTACAACACGCTCGGAAGGTGTTTCTTTGGAAGTGTCGAGCACGTCAGGATTGCCTGCAAACGCCAGAGGAAGAGGGGGAAGCGCGCGGGGCGGTGGTCTTATTGGTGTGGAGTTTGTCGTGCGTATTGGGGATGTGAACAGCTGGAATGCAGATTGGCGCTGTTGCGCCACAGGCGAAGTGGGAGAATCCTGTCCAAATGTGACATCATCACTGATAATTATTGAGAGAGCGCCTGTTGATGTTGTTGTCGCGGTTGCGGTGCTTGCAATACGAGCAAGAGCGTCGTAGAGCGGGGAACCCCTTTCCCAGCCTGCTGACTCCAACACACGCTCCTCTACAGCGTTCAAGTGCTTCTTGATATCACGCGGCATCGAGTCAGCGTGCCGGACAAAGTCCTGGATGACTTTGCACATGTCGAAGGGCTTGATGCCAGCCCTGTCGCATGTGATGGGAAATTGCGGTGACGCCATCTGGTATGCAGCAGCAACGACTTCACTTGCACACGCGAGCAGGGCTGCATGGAATGCGTCTTTGGTCAACAGCGGTGTTAAGTCTCCTGCTGGCCCCAGCCTCTCCTGCTCGGCTTTCAAGACACCCTCCAAAACATGATAGTAGAGGCAAATAGCCTCCAAACGATGCCTCAGTGCGCTCTCTGTGGGGAAAACAGCAGCAGCCAGCTTGCGAACGCGGTTGGCAATGGAGTCAGCCACACTCTTGCCATTACATTTGTTGAAGAAGCTTAGGAGCACCTCTGCGGACACATGTGATTAGTTCACCTTGTCGCTGGCCACATGCAAAACATTCCCAAGCATACCGTTTGGTGAGTCGGGTAGCTGCGCCACAGTTGTTCGCATCCACAGCGTCGAAGCCAACACTTGTGACAATGGTGTACGCATTACAGCTGACATGGTCCCAGGCAACCCACCCATTGACGGTGGAGGTGTCCTGCAATGCACTATACACTTAATCTCTCACGAACCAGAGGCACAAATGTACTTATTGTCTTGCATACTTTACTTGGTGTGTGTGTTCAACACCAAAAGCCCCCAACAAACCTTGGCGGTGAAGCTCCAGGCCAACAACCATTGCTTGTGCTGAGCCTGCGGTTGGTGACATGCCCGGGACGCACCGGGGTGAGCATGGCAGTGTTGCCTACAGATGCTGCACTGTCCTCGGCAACAAACGCGCGCGCATCAAGCTCGCCGCCACCTTCGTGAAGCACACGATCGCACTCGCGATCAATAGCTGCTAAGTTGGCAAACAGCATAGGCGGCTCCATCAAGCTTGCCCAGCACACAACCTGCTCTTTCAACTGCGCCGCCTCCCCGGGAATACACCGCTTCACGCCAATAAGCACGCTCTCAATAAGTCCCTGCAATGCAAGGTTAGCATCAATGACAACTGCTGTTGTAGACACACAACCACCAACCAGGACCCACCTGAAGCTGCGTGGATAATACTTGCACTTGGCCATGTGACGCGTGAAACTTGGACGTCAACCAGGTGAGTGTGTCAAGCCGCTCGGACGCGCCAGGTTGCTTACCATTGACTGCCACACCAGCAAAAACGGTTGCATCGCAGAAGGTGTTGAACTTGCGAAACTGCGCTGGCACGTGCAGCAGCACAACGTCCTGCCGTACGCAACATGCTGGTGATTTACTGACAACTTACGCACACGTGGTTACAATTATGCGGGCAAGCGGTGTGCACACAAGTAGTATGCGTCAAGCTATACCATGACTGCAAGAAGGAGAAAGAAGCTTTGCGCCAGGTCGGGATGGGGTGGCAGGAGGCGAGCTTTGGCAAGCGCAAACAGATGCCAGCCAAAGCGCACGCATGCTGACCGTGTGGCATTGGCTGACGTTGTGGCATTGGCTCCTCCAGTAGCTTCAAACATGGAGTTGTACCACTTTGTGTACTTGCTGCAAGACCCGCCCGTGTTGGCATGTTACCAAATTCAATACCAAGCAGTGCACACATACACTTGCACATTGAGATACGAGCTGAGGTGTTAACTTACTTTGCCAGCAGAGCTTCCAACATGAAAGTAGTCTGCAGCTCCGTGACCTGCACCATGTAGTTACAGCCCAGTCAGCCCTGCACAGCCCAAGGCTGTGCTGTTTTGCTTCCTACGAGATGGAGCTGAAGCATGCAGCCATCCACACGACAGCTATATATTAAAAAAAAGAGAGGAGCCAACGTACTGCGTTGTGGCATATAGCTCAGTTTGCTTGCACGACCACATGCTGTGATGTTGTGTATGGGCGAAACGTCACGTCACCTGCAGGCGTTGGTCAAGCGGCGGGGAGTCGCCAAGGGTGGCGTTCAGGGCGGGTTCGGCACGCAGCAGGAACGACCTGAGCTCCCTAAGAAAGTCCACCACAGTCACCTGGTATGCACGGAGGAGGTCGGCTAGGGGCACCCCTCCATTGCCCCCGCCGGCCGGCGACAACGCCCCCTTGGCGGTGAACACGCAGCAGGCACGCCACAGCGACAGAAGGTAGGGCCACGACAACCCGGGCGGCGCATCTTTGGGCAGCAGCGACTCCACCGCCACCGCCAGGCGCCACGCCAGCGATTCCGCCGCAGCCCCCAGCTTCAGCTGCCCGCAGCAGAGCTCCCTGAACGCCCCACGCTCCATGCCCAGCACCGTTGCGGCAGCGGCGGCAAAACTCTCCCCTCCTCCAGCTTCCAATCCCCGCACGCCCCCGCCGTCCTCCATGCCCTCCTCCTCCCCCATAGCCCCTCACCCCGCTCCTCAGCCCCGGCGGCGACGTCGGCAACAACCTTCACGCAGAGTACAGAAAGCTTAGGCTGAGATGGCTGTTTCCCGCGAAAAAGCCCCGAGATGCCCGGGCGTGCTCCCTGCCGTCAGCCTTAGTGTGCGTCACGCTTCCTCCCTCACGCTCACTTTCCCGCGCTTTAAAGCTCTCCACCGGCAAGCGATGCCCGCCCGCGCCTTCGTCCCTCGCGGTGCTCCGCGCGCCCACAAGCGCCGGTAGCTGGTGCACACGCTAGGGTTTTGGCGCCAGCCCTTGGTCGAGCCACAGAAAAGCGCGGGAAAGCCGCCCTACCGCCGCAATTCGGCCCGACACGCGCGATGCCCGCCCGCAACAACTGTGGTACCAGATTAGCTGATGTCGACACCAAGGCTCGGGTGTAATGCAGATACCCCTATCCATTTCCTCCAGATCCCTGTATCCTCGGGCGATATCTATTGGGGGCATCATGGGGTAGGGCAGTGCGCCCGGACTGGTGTTGGTACCGTTTGCCGGCGTGCGTACGTCATCGGTGCAGTGAAGCGGAGCGTTATTTATTTTTGGCATTTAGCCAATGCTGCCAATAAATGGCTAGCGGCGCGCAGTAGCCCCTGCAGCGGACGACGCTAAAGTGTACGACCTAGACCTGCAAGCCGCAATCTCATCTCTCATCATGTGAGTCTCACACATGACGGTGAGATCGTCATCTCTTTTTCACGCCTTTTACTGCGGCAGACTGTAGTACCGCACTGCAGTCTAACCTCGACAAGCGTATGTATGCTCTTATTGCATTTATGCACTCGTTAAGTGCACATTTTATGCGCCCGCGTTTATGTGTGTGTAATGCACATCTGCTAGGCATAATTGCATATGGTATGCACGTATTGAGCAACCGTAACCAGAAGTAGTGGTTACAACTTTCACCGTAACCAAAGTATTTTTCACATATGATATATGTGTAATCTAGGCGTAATTTGCCTTAAGTGCATAGGCACACCAAGGTTAGGCATCTCATGAAATGCACTTATCCATACATGCTTTTAACGCACAGGTATTACCCCTGAAGACGTCCGGGATGCAATAACCGCAATGCAATATCCGCGGATATGCACTTATCGGATATGCATTTAGGTTAGACTGTACTACGCACATCATGTAAGTTATGTGATGTAACCAATATGCAGAGTCCCGCGTTGTAACGGTCAGCTTTACTGACGGTACCATGTAGTGCAACCGTTGCTTTTTGGCGTGTACCTGCCTGGCTGCCGTCTGCAACGGATAACGTCCGTTACAACTTGTAACGTACAAGTCATGGGTACCTAGCAGCTGCTAGGCCGTAACCCTACCGGCTACATGTGCCCGGAGTCCGATGACCGGACCGGTGACCCGGTATGTGCAAGTCATTTGGTGGAGCACATGGCAGCAATTGGTTAAAACAATGCACACTCAGCATCACGCAAACCTGAACTGCTGCATGAACTGATCTAGGCCCAATACTGGTGTTATGGCCTGACATTTACAGGGGCTGGCTGTACCGGTTCAATGCGCTGCAATACATTTGCGCAACCGGTTCGTAGCCGGTTGGATACTGGACGTTGGGTAACGGTTACCCGGTAGCCCAACTTGGGTCCACTTTTGTAACGGTTGTAACGGTTCGGGTTGCAGTTTAACGGTCGTATGCGTCCGTTAGTGACGCAGCGTTACTGCCGTGTTGGGCACCTGGTTATAGCGTCGCACTTACCTTGTACCTTGTACTGGGCACATTCCACCACCAGGGTTTCACCGGGGTTCATATTAATGATAAAGTAATTTCGGGGGCCTCGTGCCTGTAACTCCTTTCTCAGGAGATAATAGTAATGACAGTCAAGCTGACGTGATCAGTGAACCAATCGACCAACGAGCTGATCGCAATCGCTCTGATTCCAACAGTGATCTCCCCTGCCGACAACCGGCACCAAACTCATACGGTATACGGTATATCTGGCGGTCAGCTCGTTGGTCGTATGCTTATAGATTATGACCGCCAGAGTCATACATACCGGTCCAAGTGTTATTGCAACAAATACCATATTGCATTTTGAAAAATCTGCACAAGTACATTTTACCCAGCTCATGTACCTGATAACGTATGTTTATATCTAAATTTTTTCAGCAGAAAGACGCTTATGTTAAAATTGCACATATCATATCTTACCAACAAAGTAGGAAATATTAATACGAGTCTCTTATTGCAAAGTGTACACGTCAGGAAAAAGATATGATGGTCGCAAGATGTAAAAATGTAAAAAGAGAGCTTAGGGGGGCCCCTTAAAGAGCATTGAAAAAAAAAATATTGTCAATAACGGCATTTCGATCACATACATACCAGCTATTAGCTGTAACATGACAGCGTGTTACATCTATGAAGCGCTCAGCTGTCACATGAAGATAAAACGCCAAGATAGTGACATTCAGGAAGTTGAGGATAGGGGCATAAAGTAAACGTCGGGGCTTGATCAACCTTCACTTTTTCGACGTCCAGCGAGGTGACAACGTAGATTATGACATGCAATTCACAATTTCAAATGTTTATGATATCACAACCATGCTTGTTTAGCAGCCTTGTGCCTTTTCCCTTATTGCACCCCTAAAGCTGCCTAGATAGATTGCATGCTGCAGGGAAAGTTTTGTGTAAATTGCTAGCCATAATTTAGCAATGACTGATATTAAGGTTTGAATCCATTTTGCTGATACAACAAATTATTATACTGGTGCCATCAATGATGGCTCATGATTCAAATAATAATGAAGCTTAAACATGGATGAAAATACAAAACAAGGCCGTGGTTGTGCAAGCATGCAGACACTTGATGCTCAGCCAGTGCTAGGCATGTCGAGCATTACAAGCAACAAGCAAGGCCGCAAAGGCTTAAACTTGCTGAAGCGACTTTCTCCAGCAGGTTTGTTGAACACGTCTGCTAAATGTTATAAAAACCCTGTAAAACCCCTCCACATCTCACAATCGATTGCCCTGCATGTGCTCGCATGCCAACATCACTGCCAACCAAGTGCGCAATGTGGCCGTCTGCTGCTTCATAGCAACTCAAACTCATATCTGTATAATAGCTTAAACGCGACATATTGTGAGTTTCATTACTTACGTGCATGTATGATGAGTTGTTAGCTTGTGAACAAGACTTGTAATGCATGCATATAATTGAAGACAAATGTAAGACATGTGCTCCAGCATCGGTTAGCGCTATTTATCACTTATAATATATAGCCGAATAGTGTCAAAAAACAAATGCGTTACACAATATACCGATATGTAAAAAAGGTTTTTGATACTTAAACATACACATCGTCACAATACGCAATGCGGGTTGTTTGATGCGATCACAATGACTCATTACGGCTATAAACAATTTTACGCAAATAATGTAATTACAAAATTCTTTACAATTTCCATTGTTATATGCAATACGCGTATGTGCAAGCAAAGCACTTGCTGGTTACGCTGAACATATCATAGATGCTAGCTTGGGCTCTATTCTTCTTGCATGTGTATGTATACAGAATCATATGAATCGCACCGTCATGCACAACGCGTATGTGTACACAAAGTAGTTAAGATTGCACCAGTATGCACGATGCATATGCTAGCACACACGTGTGTGTGTGTGTGTGTGTGTGTGTGTGTGTGTGTAGAAAAAAACGTTGCCGGAATTCACTGCGTACAATGTGTGTGTAACATCGGCGCCCTAACCACTAGGCTACGGCAGCAAAAGTTGCTGCCATAGGAGGAGCCACATGCCAGTTAACCATGTCCCATACTATGGTGTGTGTGTGTGTGGATTGCACTAGTATGCACGATGCGTATGCTAGCGCACGCGGCACGCACGCACGCACGCATTAACCATATTAAAGCCAGAAAGTGCGAGACGACACANGTGCAGAGAGAGAGAGAGAGAGAGAGAGAGAGAGAGAGAGAGAGAGAGAGAGAGAGAGAGAGAGAGAGAGAGAGAGAGAGAGAGAGAGAGAGAGAGAGAGAGAGAGAGAGAGAGAGAGAGAGAGAGAGAGAGAGAGAGAGAGAGAGAGAGAGAGAGAGAGAGAGAGAGAGAGAGAGAGAGAGAGAGAGAGAGAGAGAGAGAGAGAGAGAGAGAGAGAGAGAGAGAGAGAGAGAGAGAGAGAGAGAGAGAGAGATGCATTTACACGCATAAATACATGCAAATATACTCGTCCATGACATCATATATGAGCACGGCACATACAATATGCTACTATACGTACCTGTTCCCATTTAACCCCCACTCCTACCATGCCACACACAATGCCACTGAATGTTAAGTAGGCAAAAAACGACACACATGATAGCAAGGCAGTAAAGAAAAGAAGCAGAGATTCAGGATCAGCGTGTGCAGGCAGTCGTGCGGTGGCACACGTGTGCTCTAGCGTCGATGACAAGAAGAAGGGGGTCAGATGGGGCGGGAAGGCCATTTGGTTGAAGGCGATGTCAACTATTAGAGCGCCGTCCTGTCGTGCTCAGCAGCCGCGGTCATAGCGCCAGGGAATCGCCGCAATTCATGTGTGTGTATACATAATAGCATGGATACGTGTGTGTGTGTGTGTGTCTTCTCAGCCTCGGTTTTGCTCGCACACTCTCGTTTTGCATGACGTAAGCGGGGTGCTTCCTATCAAGCCAATTCTCTGAACTGTTCATAATCATATGCTTGCACCTGAGAAACTTGTCGCTGATAAACGCTGCATGATGCAGCTTGCCGTGTGATTCTTTCAACGAGATAAGACTGCTCCTAACCAACTGGAATAGGGACAACAAGCATGTCTGCTCCGTGCTGATACTGTCACGCCTCCTCCATCACCGCGGGGCATGCTGCGGAGGACGCTGCGTCCAGGGCTGCGGGGGAAGGGCAAGGTCGTGGCTGATATGGATGACAGAGCCCCCCGGCAGCTGCGTCCAGCTTGCAGCAGAAGTAAACTGGGGATAAGGGCGCAGCTAGACAGCGGCAAGGCTCCCTCTAGCCAGCCCCAAACCCTAGTTGCTTCCATGCTGGGAGGACGGCTTACGTGAAGGCTTAGGCTTGTTGGAGTCCAAAGGCAAGCTGCACCAGCCATGCAGCCCGCTCTGGCGCTCTGCGTGGTGGGCATTGTGGGCTCCCTCATGGTCTATGGCCTGCTGCAGGTCAGTCAGAGCAAATTCAAAATCAATGTGCACGCACACACCACAACAAGTTTGGTGTAAGCATGCACTGTGTTTTGCTGTCGTATGATATTGTGAGCCATCCCGGCTCAGTCAGTTGCATTGAACGTAATATTATTCTCCGGACCAGTTTTGTACAAGAACCTTTGTAAGTTGGTTTGGGCAATGAAGGGATGCTTCCTAAATGGCCACCTGGTTGTTGGGTGAGTCCTGCTGATGGGTCCATGTTTGGAAGTTGTATATGGCTGTCTTGCGTGCAGCGTGCAAATTGGGGCGATGCTTAACTGCAATGCAGTTGTCTATGTGTAACATAGATACCTACAACGCGAGTTTTTGTAGTGCCTAGCAACGCAGCTGTATTTGTCCTCTCTGCAAGCGCTGGAGTGCGCATGATTTTCAGATGTTTGGCCAGTGCACTCTAGATCGACAGTGAGTGAAGGCCAAGGTGTTGTTTTAGTAGTGCGTAGCAACTGTATTTGTCCTCTTCCCAAGCGCTGGAGTGCGCATGTTTTTCGGATGTTTGGCCAGTGCACTTTAGTGCGACAGTGAGTGAAGGCCAAGGTGTCTTGGTGCAAAAAGCAACAATACCCTTGCATGTGAATGCAGGAGCGTATCATGACTCAGCCTTTCGGCGCGGAGGGTGAAGTCTTTAAGCACTCGCTGTTCCTCGTGCTGTGCAACCGGTTGTTCACTTGTGTGACTGCGGTCATCGTCCTCCTTGGCACCCCGCGGGTATGAATATTTACGTGCCATGCAACCAGCATGTTGCTCTTACTGCAGGCATGAGCAACATGCTAGTCCATTGCCACTTTGTCGTCATGTTGATGTAACAGCATGATTGCATGATAGCTCTGCTGTTGTTGTATGCTGTGTTACTCTTAAGGCAGCAACCATGGTGGTGTGCGAGCAACCGTACACATATAAGAGTGTGTGCTGCCTTCTTATTGTTGCTTCTGGAGCTGCTAAGTGCAAGGCGATTGACTCGTTAAGTTGTGTCGTTTGCAGCAGACGAGTTCTCAGCATGCACTCTCACCGGGAGCCCCTGTCTTTAAGTATGCCCTCATATCCCTCTCCAACGTTGCTTCCAGCACTTGCCAGTACGAGGTCAGTTATTTCAATGTTGTTTTTGTTGGTGGTGGTGCTACAGACTGTGAACAGTGATGTGCCAGCCAGCCGTTATAGGGTAGTCATCACTTGCAGCATAAGGTTGGCAAGCATTGGAATGGCATGTTTGCATCGCAGGCTTTGAAATACGTGTCTTTTCCAGTCCAAACGATTGGGAAGTGCGCAAAGATGATCCCGGTCATGGTGAGGCCCGATGATTGACATGCGTGTACAATGCGAGCGAGATGTGACATGTGTGTTTGTTAGTTCGTGTCTTCAATGTCTTCGTTGCACTTGCAGATATGGAGCACCTTCATGGTGCATAAACAGTACCACTACACGGACTACCTGATCGCAGCCTTTGTGACAGGCGGCAGTACGCTGTTCCTGTTGGCAGGGGTAAGCGTCTAGGTGATTATTACGTACATGTCCAAGCTACCAATGCGTTGCAGCATTGGTTTGGATATAGGTGTCATGATATGCTGGATGGTTTGGCTGAATTAATACTTCACACAGAATGTCGCTTCACCAGTCCAGTACCTGTCCGGGTATTCCAGTTTTGATTCCACGTTGCTCGGGGCCATCCTGATGCTCGCCTACCTCGGGTGAGCAAGTTGTACATCTTAGCAGCAGTATCAGTTTCCCTAACAAGGCTGTTCGCGATGTTGTCCCCACGCAGAACCTGTCACTTGCGATGATGTTCTCACCTTCGTGGTTGGTATTGAAGGTGTGATGGATTCACGAGCACTTTCCAAGACAGCCTGTTCAAGGGTTATCACACGGACGTGTTCAACCAAGTGCTGTACACGTCTGCATGCTCCTCAGCTATCAGCCTTGTTGGTGGGGTTATGCTTTGTTGGTGGGGTTATGCTCTTGTGACCACTTGTTTTGCCTTCCTTCTCAGGCCCCTGTTTGCACCAGGCCTTGTCTTTTCTGGCACGTTGCTGCCGTCGTTCGTGTTTGTCACTCGACATCCAATGTTTATCCATTATGTTGTTGCCCTCTCACTGGTACGTCAGCAGCAAAGTTTTACATTGCCTTACTTCATGTCTGAACTGCTTGTTTTTGTCAGGCAGCAACGCTAGGTCAGGTTTTTATCACATACACGATCAGCTCTTTAGGAGCTCTCACATTTGCCGCCATTATGACCACACGACAGGTACGTTAGTCTGCAGAATGCTATTCGTAGTTATCTCACTGCATGTGCATTGTGGGTGGTCAAGTCAGCAGCATGTCACTGTTAGTGCAAATGCTCACACTTGGCGTCTGCAGCTCTTGAGCATAGTTTTGTCATGTGTGTGGTTTCTCCACCCCCTAGCTCCCCAGCAATGGCTTGGTGCGGTAAGTGACTGTATAAATGCACATGTTTGATGCAAGTGCACCCGCAATGGGATCACGTACAAAAGCACACGCCTTGCACGTGCTAACATGCTCTCACACTCGCAGGGTGTAGTGTTAGTGGCGTTGAATGCGAAAGCATTTGCAAGGAAGAGGGAGAAGAAAGGGGCGAGCAGCGGCATGAGCATCAGCTTGGCGAATGCGACACCTGCGAGAGACAAGTCCCACCTTTCAGATCCTAATACCCCCGCGTCCGGGGCGGAGCAGTCCACACCGCTGATATCTCCCGCTGGCGTATCGCACAGAGCGGTGAAGGACGGCGATATTGAAATGGGCACTAGTGTAAAGTCGCCTCTGTTGGCTCCTGGCAGTATTTCGCACAGACAAGCTAAAGAGATCGATATGGAGTTGAGCACAAATTTGAAGTGATGCTGAGTGTATCATTATGTACATGTCTTAAAGGTTATTTATCTAGTATTAATGGTGTCTACAAGGAGCACTCAGCACCCCATGCATTGTCATTAATACTGACCATGCTGCACACAGCAGTGACTGACTCTGTCGCTGTTCTGCCTACAAGTAACTGCGGTTGTGATTACCCAGATGCATACATGCGGGCAGTTGCAGCTTGATGTGCACACTCGTGTAAAATTATGATATCAAGTTGTCAGCATGTCCAGCACTACAGGCATGGCAGATGACGGTATCATATCCAGGTGACTCTGAGTCGGTGGTGCTGCCAAATGCCACTCGTCGCAGTCGCAGTTACTCATGCAACAAATAGTGCAAGGACTTACACACCAATGGGTGTGACACCATGCATGCTGGCACACCAGCATACCCCTTGCATACACAGTCTGATATACTGTGTGCCGTGGAAGTTCCAACTGGTTTTTGCTTATCGCCATGCACCCACTACCGCATTTTGCACGCACGCATGTAATGTAGTGGGTTGGCTAGGTTGTTAGCTTCAAAACTACGCTGTGATGTTGCTAACATTGCATGTGCACACATGTTTGCCTGTATGCATTCCTTCTTGCATCTTTTGTACCACCCCCGGACAAATCTGTAAGTGTCCTTGTGTGCCTAGTCCGTTTTGCCGTGCCTACCATTGCCTTGTCTTATGTCTTTGCATCATCTCTCGTATCGTATGCATATGCAATGTTAGCAACATCCGTCCATATAGTTCCGTCCATATAGTTTGGATTGCACTAATGTCATATATTGCAACTTGCTTACCGTGGCGTTGTACGTTACAAAGGCCTTGGAGGTAGTTATCTACGTGCGTGCTTGTTTGTAAGCTACATTCGTCGCTCTGAGAAATTCTTATAGCGGCGGTAGTGGTGTGTGTGCAGAATTGTAGCCCATATACATAATCAATTGCTAACAGTGATTTCCGGTGCGGCCGCATGTCACATGCACACCATCAATCACATGTTTCTCATCAGGCACCACCCTCTCACTGTTGTCACAGTGTTGATTATATGTCCAAATGTGCGCTCAATCACCTTCGTATGCTAATGATGGTTGCATATGGCAAAATAGGGGGGCCCGGAGTACAAGCAGAAACATGCATACCTGCATGGCTAACAGGTTAGTGGAGATAGTGTAGTGTGTTAGCTAGTGAATAAGCCGATGGTCAACCCTACAATGGTGTGAATTGCGTGCGCTATGTCACTGTGCATGTTGCTGACTATGCATGCCACTATGTATGCGCCATACTGTTGCGCATTGTTTGTACAACATTGTTTGTACAACATAACTCGCAGGCTGACCCATGAGATAGAGGCAAAAGGAACCCACACATGCACGTGCAGCAAACATCAACATGCTCATAAGTTATTGAGGCAATAGCAAAAATCATGTGTATGGCAAAATCCGTGTTCACGAGCGCTACCTACGTGCATGCAGTGGGGTGGAGGGGAAGCAGGCACTGCTCAGTATAGAAGAGCAAAGCGGACCTGTACAATGATTGCATGAAATCACACCAGGTACTGCAAGCATGCGGGATGGCCCAAGCCCTTGGCATGTTACGCTATGCTTTGCAACACACACACATATATATATATATATATATATATATATATAT
>RHPI01002823.1:840705-855209 GCA_009103225.1 Chlorokybus atmophyticus | reverse complement strand
TATATATATATATATATGATATGTATACTCACTGGCGTCCACGGTGAACCACACCTGGCCACAAAAAAACCACATTCAATCCCCAATAACCCTCAGCCCCCACCCAATACATGTAGTCGCCAAAACAAGCGCCGGAGTCCGTAGGTTGACGTGTGGGCAACTGCCGACTGTGGTCTCAGCAACGTGAACCTCAACTCGCACCCACCCGCCCACCCACACCTACACGCAGCAATTTTACCCCAACATTACGCCAGCTTCTTGGCCAAGTTCCTGTGCCCGCTGCCCACGCACGACGCGAACACGGTGCCACTGACGGGCTCAGGTTCAAAGTGGAAGCGCACGCCGAGCATCTGGTGGATGATGCGCAGCGTGCGGATCGCCTGCGGGGTGAGCGTCCCGAGCCGCACGCGCGCCAACTCCTCGGGGCCGAGCGCGCACAGCATCAGCACCAAACTCTGCAGGAAGGAAGATATAGGAAGTTTTGTAACAGTGCATCAAGAGCCGATGCGTGTGCTTGTGTGTGCTTGTGCGTGTAAGTGTGTCTGCACGCGCGCAGCCTGTGTCTGTGTGCCTAAGTCAATGGCATCATCCACCAGCTTGAAATGCCACCAAAACACATGTAGACGGTCACGCGCCTATGTAAAACGCCAAGCACACGTAGCAACAATGCACACTTGTAGTATTGTTACCTGGTGTGCAGAATCCGCACAGCCACCAGCCTGTATCTCGCACAACAGTCGTTGGGCGGCCACAGTGCCGATATCTTCGGGCAACATCGGCGCACCCGCCTCGTTGCCTTCCTCGGGCTCTCTACCAACCCCACTGCCCTCTTCACCTCGCGCGCAATCGGCCGACAACAGACAACCCGTTGTGGTCTCCGCTACAAGGGAGATGCCAAAACCTGGCGAACTGCAAAATGTGGACACGCGTAAGGTCTACGTCACAAGAAAAAGAATTATGCAGCAACGCAAGATGCACAAACACAAGATGCACTTGCGCGTGCACATGCACGCGAGGGCGCGCGCGCACACACACAAGTGCCAAAAGCGCCCGACACAAAGTGTGTGCAACAAGTAGTAACTCGCTCACTCACTTTCCGGATTCAGCGCCAGTCGATGTATCGGTGAAAATGTAAACGTCCGGAAGAAGCCGGTTCAGCACGCCGCGCGCTGCATCCACCTGAGAAAGCACAACACTCAACACAACAACAGCAACGACGACAACACCACGTGTGTTAGCTGTCAGGTAGATTACACAATGCTAATGCACAAACCATTCTGGCGGCCATGTGCGGGGACACCCTGGCAGTGAAGGCCACGCCGCGCACGCGCTTAACCATGCCCTCGTCGGTCCACTGAATGGGCTTCAGCTCGCGAACCACAGGGCACTTGAAGTGAACCTGTCGAAAAGCCGAGTGAGTTATCTGATGGCACTTATGTGGTGGTGAGTGCTGTGAAGGTGTGAAACCGAGCTCAGTAAAAGGTGGTTGGATGTGAGCACAACAACAAGCACAAACACACGTGCGTGTGTTCGTGCCTGCGCGCATGCGTATGCGCGTGCGCGTGCGAGTTTGCGCATACGCATGTGTGTGCGTGCATGTGCATGCGCACGTGTTTGCGTACTTGAGTGCGTGCATGGGTGGGTTGCGTGGGTGGGTGCGTGGGCACATTTGCGTGCATGCATCTGTGGGTGGGTGGGTGCATGCGAATATGTATACATATGTACGTCTGCATGCTGGAGCATGCGGCACAGTGTCTGCAATCGTGTCACCACACATTCTGAACAAACATTGTCAATGATGAATAGTTGCATCACGCAAAACACAAACGTACCTCCCCCCCTCCTCCTGGTTTCGCCCCCCTCTTGACCACCTTGAGTTCCAGTCCCTCTTCCACGCCAACCAGTTTCCTCACGAGCGGCAGCGTTGCGGTTCTGATCACATCCACGTGCGGATCGACGTCGTCGTTCGTGACGCCGCGCAACGTGATGGCAAGGGGCTTCTTGCCAAAAAGAGAGAGGATGAGGAGAGGTTCGAGGAACCAGGAGATGGCACGAGACGTGCCGCAGTCGTGAGAGAGGTTGGAGCCGCCGGTGATGATGCCGGGCTTGTAGCGGAGAGCGGTGCCTGGACGAAGAGAGGAGGCATTGACGCTTGTGCGCACATGCACACACCAACATGCGCACATGCACGCATGTAGAATGTCACACGTATGCATGCATGCATGGGCAGGCATACACGCGCACAGAATGTCACATACGCACACGCACATATCACGCGCACACAAGCACACGTGTGCGTGCTAGCATGCACGTGCGCAGACGCCCATGCCCACCCCCAGCCACCTTCTCCACCCTTTTACTCACCCGTCTCATTCACTTCAATCCCGCACCCGTTACTGATCTTCTCCACCAGTCTCAGCAGCGCGGCCTCCGCTTCCCCCAACCCGGGACTCTCGTCCCTCTCGCGGATCCCGCTGATGACAAGGGGACGACCGGAGAGGGTCGAGGAGACGAGGCGGCAGCGGAAGTCTGCGGAACCAGTGAAGCGGACGGATGAAGACATGGAGAGGGGTGAAGAGGGGGGTTGGTGCTGCTGGGGAAGAAAAGGAAAGAGAAAGGATTAGGGTAGGGTTAGGTTTAGTGAGGAAGGAAGGAAGAGAGCAGTCTACTGTCTAGTCCGTTTGTGTGCACACTTGGCTTGTAGCTGAAGCTAAGGTACGTGCAGTGGGATGCTGACTCACAGCCAGTTTTCAAGGGAGGATTACTTGCACGAGTTACGTGTAGACAGTGGGTTATAGTGGATGTGTGTGAAGGTCTTTGCAGGCTATGAGGGTGTGAGCATGCAAGCACGTGCAAGTTGTGGTCTGCCGGCTGGGTCTGCTGCTGCTGGCTAGGTTCAAGCAGACGATTTATGAAGGTGTAGGTGATGAGTCAAGCATGATATCGTTGCAAGCACAAGTACTGTAGCACAGCAGGTAATTGAGTGCGTGGACTCAACTGCTAGCAAGCGCCATGCGCACACGCACCTGTTGTTCCGCACAACAAGCGCCCACAATTGCCCACAGCGCTCTAACCTACACACCTCGGATTGCCAATTAAGCCAACCTTTCTCTTTTACCCAGCCTAATTCAGCCCAGACCAGACCACAGCGCCAAGCCGTTTCCACCGCCGCCGCCGCCGTCGTCGGCCTGGCAGCCAGGCCACTCCGGACTATACCAGGCCGCGAGCCCTAAACTTGCCTGTACAGCGCTGCCGCAAAGACCATTTAGATATCGCGCAAGCTGCATTGTCCCGTGATGTTGGCAGCTTGACAATGCTCCTGCATACACAGCAGCCAACACACGCAGCGACTTGCAAGCACCTGACTAGGTGGAGGCTGCTGGCTCTGCACCTGGTCAAGTGTATGCAACCTAGGGTTGAGCATGACGGAACCAACAAGGATTATCGGCCCCAACAATGATAATATTATTACGCAATCGATCACCTGAGTATGCCGACTTGAAATTTTGCGCCCCAACACTATTCCTTCCTCGTAGTTGGTGACTGATATTATTGACCATCAATTACTTCAACTTTGTATCTTGCAAGCTCGACCACACGTAGCAATCCGTCGCCTTAATTTGCCATCATATCGGCATGCATTACACAAATGTACATGCACTACCGCATTATAAAATAAAACATGTTGACGGCTTTAACACCAATTTTTGTTATTAATGCGCATGTGAATATATAAACCAAGTGTGTACTTATTGACTAATGCAATGGCCGCACATGTATACACGGCAAGTTCAATTGCAATAAGAGCATGACCATTCAATCTCAAAATTGATCACACAACTTGACGTGTGTACATGTGCGGCCATTGCATTAGTCAATAAGTACACACTTGGTTTGTATATTCACATGCGCATAAATAACAAAAATTTAAAAGTTTAAACTCCCGTGTAACAGAGCCCGAAGTGGCTCACAATTGGCCATTGCCCACACAGTAATTTGCAAGTATCGACGCTGAATTTGATGACTATTGAGCGGGGACTCAAGGTTGTGTGATGGTTCATCAAAGTTGTAGGTGAGTATGTGTACATAAATGATGTATAGCATAGTATACCATAATAAGGGCATGTGCCGCCCGCATCTAATGCATGATGTGGGCAGCACTGCTTGCACACACCTTGCACTATGTTATGATTATCATTGTAAGTGGTTACTTGTCACATGCAACCACTTACATAACAAAGTGTGCTTGTGTCACGAATTGGGATAAATTGTGACAGACTTCACTTATGGTAGTGTCTTTTACTACCATAGCCTAGTGGTCGGGCCCCAATTGTCACAATGGTAACGGAGCTTGACGTCTCAGGTTCAATTCCCGTAGGAGACTGAGGCAGATCCAAGGCAAAAAATAAGAACATCTGGGGCGGCTTGCCCTAGGCTGGGCGCGGGATCATCGACCTGCGCGCCGAGCCAGTTCAACCTAAGGCCGCGTGAGCGGTCGCGCTGCGATGGCAAGTCGCGCGGTGAGGATGGCCGTTCGGTCGGCCAGAACCGTTCGCGGGCCGGCTCCAACAGGCCGCGGGCAGACCGATCATGGTACGGTCGCGAACACGGCGACATGGGCTAGTGCCTCGTTGGATTATGAGGAACTCATGGGTTAAATTGGGGAGGATTGTCACGAGTTGGGATAAATTGTGACAGACTTCACTTATGGTGGTGTCTTTTACTACCATAGCCTAGTGGTCGGGCCCCATTTGTCACAGCTTGCCTGCAAGCGCATATATCATATCCGCTTACGATTTACAACATACATTCTACCATATGCGTTGCTACATTGGTTTGTGAGCGTGCTGATGTTCGTTGCGCGTGCGCTTGTGTTGCTGTGTTGCTGTGCGACGGGAGGAGATCTACCGTGAGGTCGATGTACACTGGCTTGTGGACCAAAAATCCATCAAGTTAAAGTCGCATTACCATACTTTCAACCAGAATGCAATACGTTGCTGCTGCTGCCAACGTGACGAAGAAAGGCTTCAATCTCAGAAGAAAGTTTCAATGTCCATGCATGAACATGCGCATCCGCTTGGTAAGGCCCTTTCGGGTTATGACACCTTGCGAGGTTTGCCATAGTGTAAGTCCACATAAAAGCATACACACATGCGTGTGCAATGGGTAATGTGTAGAGATATATAACACACAAGAGTTGTGGTAAAGCAAACTCTAACAGTGGTTACAATGCAAATGCAACCACAAATTACAACAAGATAACAATAAACCAACATCAAGCCAGCAAGTTCAGTGGGGGCCAAGGCAGATTTTAACTCTAGGACTGCAACTGCACCTAGCGACCCTAAGGCAACAAGGTGGGTGTGGGCGCAAGGCATGGAGATAACAAGCGTGGCAACCACCTGCAGAGCAGAGGAGGCAGGCAGAGGGAGAGGTTAGCCCCAGGCAGAGTAGGCGGCAGCATGCACGACGACGACTTGACGACGCTAACGACAACTGCTTGGCCCCGCCCCAGCCGCCAGTGCACCAGGTCTTTTAGGTGGAGCATTTAGTTGCGTCTTACACCGTCTGGGGATGCATACCCTGCATCTCATTTCCGCACAGCATGGCAGTCGTGAGTCAGCATAGGCCACCGTTAGGCTAGGGTTTGGCAGCTGATAGGTAGCCGTTAGGGTTAGGCTAAAATCAGGGTGCCACATCAGCATGACAATGCTTCAGCAGTTGGCGCATGCATACTGCATGGGCGTAACAGCACTCAGTGCATGCACACTGATTACACACAGCAGCATGAGCAACACAGAGTGGCATAAATGTGATTGCAGGACAGTACAAGAGCAGGCAACAGAATGTGAACATACATATTAACGAATGATTCACCCAAACCCCTTCCCGTTGTCTCCTCGGCGTACCATGGGCATCATCACACGCAACAATTTGAGACCATTGCTGTTTGTATGTATGGGGTTCCTTTTGCATCAGATACATGGGTTGGCTTACGAGTTGTGATGTCTGCGTGTACTTCGGGCCCCTCTATCTTCAACAGTGGTTCCATATACAACTTTCATTAGCATACTACGGTTACTCGCGCGCGCAAACAAGCACATATGAAACAGCGTGGCAATAGCGAAAACATTGTGCATGGTGAAAAATAATAATGATGTGCACGTGTGCATGTGCCAATATTGTTAATGACAAATAATTGCATTATCCGATGCTAACATAAACTTTGCACAACATTACGCATAAACACATAGAGAACTATCGTCTTACGCTGCTACGATTGTTTTTGAGAGCGATGGTCGTGGCTGACAAGCATGCAAGTAAGTAACCACTTGCAAAGCCACCCAACACACAATGCCACGGTGAGCAAGTCGAAGAATATAACCGTAATACAACTAAAATCATTCGAATGCCATGTGTACGAGTTTTACTTCCATACGTACATTTTAAGATCTTTAATAGCTATCAAAAGTATAAATCAATAATCAATGACATATGTGTGTATGGCAATAAATAAGTTTCCTAACCTTATCTTGATCTATTATAACTGCCCATTTTGCAATGCCGTGCAGCTGGCTATGTTATCATACATGAGCATGCTCAAAGTGTATCGTACTCGAAGCATGCACATGTGTGATACAAGGTGGTAAGTTGTGGTGTAAATCAACCGCAATCGTAAGTCTTACTACATATTATCAAGCAGCACCTCATGTTATGCTAATATAAGAGTTTCTTGTGCATATGTGTATTGTATCCATTAAAAAACACATTATGTTATACATTTGTAAATGATCATACAATCATGTTGTATACATGTACACAATTAAAATACCATGGAGTAATTATTATAAGTATTGTCATTTTATGAGGATGTGGTAGATGCTACACAAGATATATATCATGTGAAGCATGTGTAGCCTGTATGACCAATTTCATATGTTACATGTATGATGGTAATGAGATAAATAATAGCTATTGATATACAATGTTCCGCCTTAGCGATTTGCTATGCAAGGTAGTGGTGAACTCCTCTTGTGCGTTGTAGCTGCTTGTCTGGCAAATTAACATATGAATACAAACTATCTATCTTTACAAGGTGCAATAAACATTGAAACAAATCATTGTAGCAGCTTGTCCTCGATAAAACAAGCCACATCACGCACCTGTGGCCAGCACGAAGCATTGACTATTCCATCAATAAACGCAGCCTTGGCGGTTATGCATACCCTACTTAGTTGAGTTACATACACGCCTATACAGGGGTCCAGCCCTGGTGCGAAACAGCACAAGCACACCACCTCACCACTGCTTAGGACGCTTGGCGCCTGACAACGTACTTGCACCTTTCGTCACTCTGCAGGGCATTCACCACTTAGTCAAGCATGGCATTACAGGCATGGCAACATTTGCTTTCACCATCACATAATACCACGTGCTCACCAAAAGCGGCCAGCAGGAACAAACAATGTACCTGGTCCCCGAATATGATGACATCCCCAGGTCTCAACTTTACTGCTGCGCCTGGTCGGAGTCGCGACCTGCGTGTATGTTCACAACATTCAGCGCTGCACCGCTTCAACAAATATCACTGTGAGTTGCTACGGCATGAGTGCATGCAATCTCGGCTTGACAACTGTCACAATGCACCCTAGACACCTCATCACCGAAGTTACACGTATTTCACATATATGTTGCCTTGACAATTTTCATGTCATATTGATTTCGGTTGCGAGAAGCGCACTGCTAGTTGTACGGAATTGCTACATGTTGAGGATGCAATTCCAGGTGCCAGAGTGGAGTTGTGATGGGTTTATAGAGCAGGTTGAATGAAGCAAGTTCAGTTAACCGGGGACGCACAAGTGATATTGAGACTGCTGCACAACCATTGTTGAACAGGGTGACATACCTGTTGATCCATGTGCCGTTTGTGCTGTTGAGGTCCACCAAGGAGAACTCACGCTCGATTTCACCCCCGCGCTTAACAACATCTGTTGCTATGATGCGTGCGTGCCTTGAGGACACCTTCGGAGTATCAATGACAGCGGATCCGTCTTCGCCCTTCTCCAGTGTTGGTGCAGCGCCGATGATGAAGTCAGCCCCTTTGATTTGGATGATCGGCGCATTAGCGGGACGATCTTCCGCACGTACCTATCACATGGTCAATCCAACCCAAAGGTCAGTGGTGTACGCTACGACTGCGATAGATGCCTCACAACATTACACCACACCACAAATGGGACAGTCTGTTTGTTGCAGAGCTATACATTCCCTAAGGATGCATGGGCACATGCAGAACGACCATGCATTGTCTGGGACACCTCATAAGCACGTGGGATGAGACACCACCCGAACACGGATCCTCGCAGAGCCCGCCTGGCCGCAAGATTCTCAGCCCACCTGCAGTTTTCACACGTTCAAGTCATATACTAATAAGAACAGCAAAGGTATGTCCTAATAATGCCAACACGTCAAGACAAAGTGGCAAGTTGCAACCCTTGTGCATACCACTGTCGCATCTCTGCGCGTGCCTTGTCCATCTCCATCATTTCAATCCTCTCCCTTTCTACCTTCTGCTCCGCATATCTCCGCATAGCCGCCCTAACCTATTGGGAGGATCACAAGTCATTAGCACAAGGCCCGAGGCAACGATGCACTCCTGACCCGCACGCCATGTGGAATAATATGATGGTCCCGAGGATACTACCTCCTCTTCAATCAGCTGTTCCACAGCTGAAGGTGGCTTCACGACTTCCGATATCTTCTCGCTCGCAGCCTGCACGGCAGACTTGACGGATGCAACCACAGTGTCCAGAGAAGGCGCCTTGGGTTTGCTTGCGCTGGGAGCAGAGGCTGCTTTCTTCGCCTGCTGCATCATCCACCTGTCCAGAGACCAGACTTAACGTTACCATCCCGCACAGAAATGGCGGAGGTGGGTCCAATAGGGGACAGAGGTCTGATGCAACTTGATAGTCATAAACAGCGTTATGCATGACAAGCTTCATGGCAGGCTCAACTCACAGAACAACCATCACCTTCCCCGAGCAAGGCCAGCAAATGTTAGACCATGTCCAGCGCTTTACGCTTTGCACTTGCAACCAGATGCACTGACTCACACTGACTACAACAACCTATGGAGGCTTCACGGACTTGCGCTACACTCCGGAACATGCAATTTGGGAAGCAGGAAGAATCTGCATGCATCTGGACATCACTGGCTGAGAGGTGTCATACACGTACAGCGCCTCTCAACCAGTGATTGAAGTTGAACTGACAACGACGTAGCGTGTGGCTCCACAAGCCTTATCGATGACAGAGGCCTAGCGTGTTTGTCATGCCAAGCGGAATTGATGCACACATTGATGCATACAGCTCGTTCAACTGTGACAAGATTGGTGCATGACTCCCGCAAAGCAACCAGGCGCCTGCTTCCAAGTGGCTGCTGTCCTTCAGTGGATGCATTCCCAACACAGATGTATTGCAAGCCACTCACCATTCGCGCATCTCAGCACGAGCCTTGTCCATCTTCTTAATGACTGCAGGATCGGTCTCGTCGGTCGCAGCGCTTTTCAGAATGTCCGAGGCGCCGTTAATCTTTGTATTGTCCACCCTATAAAGATGCCGGGGACGTTGTGCAACTATGCATGTGTGACGTGCATACAGGTAGGAGGAAGAGAGAGTAGAGAGAGTCATGCCCAGTCAACCCCCAGTTGAATGCCTGATGACAAGGCATGAGCTTAGCATGTCGCTTACCCATCAAGCTGTGTGCTTGATACTGCTTGAGGTTTGCTGGCGGTCTTGTTCGCCTGCTGCTGCATCCACCTGTCAATTGATATGTTTGTGCACACAACTACAAACCTGATCATGTGCACGAACGCCCCACTACAAGTTCTTGAGTGCAAGCTGTCGCTGAGCATTGCTGTGCAAGGCATCAGACATATCCCTGCACCTCTGCAAGGGCCTAAGTGACTGACTCACATTACATGGGCACAGTTTGGTGTAATCCAACCCAACCAGGGCCGTCAATGCATTGCACATAGCAGGCTACACCAAAAAACTACCTGGTTTCATTATGCCAATGCACGGACATGTCACACACGCAGCAGACCCATACACATCGTGTTGAGTGATGTCGTGACCAAGTACATCACATTAACGGCTGGTCGTGAGCAACCCAGTGAGCGTATGCAGCTGTTCATCATTCAAATGCACTAACTGTTGATTTGGGTGTGGTACTGTGCTCAGTGATTTCATATATAACCAGCAATGCTCATAACCGAGCCATGACAGTTTGCACGTCATGTGCTGTATAACATTGAATGCATCCGCATGCAGGGCACTTACCATTCGCGCATCTCAGCACGCGCTTGGTCCATCTTCTTGATAACGTCCGCATCTGCCTCGCTGGTTGCAGCGTCTGCCGCCAGTACCTCGCTTGCGCCATTTGTGTCTGCATTGACCACCCTGGAGCATTGCAGATTTTATGCATTGCATGTAATAATTCCAACAACAGGATGGGCCCATGTTGTGGTATGCGCATGCAGCCACGCAGCCATGCAGACTTGACCAGTGGTGGAGTGCCCGCCCACATAATGGACACAAGCGGCACAAGTCACTTACGTGCTGGGCTGTGCGCTGGATGCAGAAGCAGCCTTCTTCGCCTGCTGCTGCGACCACCTGTCCAGCAACAAACAAGAATGAGCTTCCAGCACTTGGTACTTGTCCACAAGTTGTATCACAACGGGACTGCAGGATGCGATCATCACTGTCACCTGTGTAGCGATGAGAATGCATGCTACCTGACTGATACCGAAATATAAAAGTCTAACATCAGCTTCGGCCTATGCGGCAACTACTACTGAGTCTGCTTGTTTATGAGTTTGCAAACATGTCTGTACAATGTTTTATGTTTGCTCATGCAGCTGTCGGCCATGTGGTACCCAGGCCATAACAGAGACTGAGCGAGTACGCAGTCCAAATCATCTTGCAAGGGGTAACTGCATGCACGACAAATACTTCAAGGCACTCACCATTCGCGCATCTCAGCACGCGCTTGGTCCATCTTCTTGATAACCTCCGCATCTGCCTCCTCGTTTTCACCCGTTATTTCTGCATTGTCCACCCTGAGACAGCATGGAAAATGTTATGCTTTAATATTGAAACAAGTAAGTCACACAAGCGCATGCGAGTGCACAGCCAAGCAGGATTGTGACTAGTGTTAGCCTGCTGGCTCGCAATGAGCAGGCATGGCATGGCATGGCAAGTCACTTACGCAATGGGCTGTGCGGTGGATGCGGAAGCAGCCTTACTCGCCTGCTGCTGCGACCACCTGTCCAGCAACGGCATAGACAGCTCAACAACCCGTACTTCATAGATGTCACCAGCAGTGATGACCGTAATAGTCGTGTACTGTGGTGCTTATTTAGCCCGGGGCTGCTTGTGAACATGAAACATGCGTTGTGCAACATCCACACGCAGCTGGTACACATTATATCGCAGCTGTCTTTGCATTGCCACGGCATCGGGCCTATGCGGCCGCTACTCATCTGGAGTTTACTCATTCATCAGGTAGTATAAGGCTGTAACACCAACCTGATGAACGGATGCGCTACAAGTTTATTGTCTGCTCATGCAGCTATCAGCCGAGCTTGCAACCAGGCCCGCTCAAGAGGTTAAGCAAGTGGAAGTCCTACTTTATGTGTGCAGCAACTGTATCTGCATCCACGACACACACATCAACGCACTCACCATTCGCGCATCTCAGCCCGTGCTTGATCCATCTTCTTGATAACGTCCGCATCTGCCTCACCGGTCACAGCCTGCGCCGTCCCGTTGGTGCTTGCGGTATCCACGCTGAGAAAGTGTCACTGATGTTGTTCCTCTGCATCGCAATTGCATGCACACACAGAACCAGAGTTGACCAGTGCTTGCCTGCTGGCGCTGGATGAAGAAGCAGCCTTCTTGGCTTGCTGCTGCGCCCACCTGTCCAGTGTCAATACACAAAGATGAGTCATGCTTGACACATGCAGCAAGCAAAGCAGTGCTGTGCATGTACCACTAGATGCTTTTTGTGGCAACAAAACATCACATCAAATAAACACAGCAGACAACAAAAAGAACAACATGCAGCTGACTCTGCCATACAACATGCTCTGATCGGCGCCATCGGCAATTCGACTGCATGGGCCATTGGGTTACTTGCGTCATTGTGTTCAGTACAAGGAAACAGGTACATCCCCCGCTCCTTGAACACTGCAGACCATATGTGCATATCGTTTGTGCAGGCTGCCTACATGCACCATGCTCTCTCAAAGAAAACCTCAACAAACAAGCAGGCCCGCCATTCACATGGACATGGCTGTATTGAGGTCTTGACAGTGTGGTCAACATGACAAGCTGCAGTCAACGCGGTGTTGACTGCCCTTCAGGCCTAGAAGGTTGACGACAATAACTGGTACTGGAATGCGTTCAAGTTGCTGTGCTCGATGATATACGTTTCATTTGGGCATGCAAACACGAGCAGAACTTGTAACCCAGCAGCAGAACCTCCACCCCCAACATGAGCGATTGACCAACCAGGTCCCAACATAGTTGTGAAACAAACAGATGTACATTGTGAGTGTGCAATTAAAGACAACAATTGTGCAAGGCACTCACCATTCGCGCATCTCAGCGCGCGCCAAGTCCATCTTGTTGTCCACATCCGTGTCTGCCTCACCAGTTGCTGCGCGTGCAACCAAGATGAGGCCGGTGCGGTTTGCTTGATCTCGCCTGTAAAATGTCAAGGTGTTAAGCAACTACCGAAGTTAACTGTGTTAGGTAATGTGATGAAGCGTTGACCACCGCTCCACCACTTCTTTATATGACTGAGCAACAAATGTCACTTACGCAATGGGCTGGTTGCTGCCCAGTCCATAGGGACGCACCGTGCTCAAAATTGAACTCAGTTGGTAGTCACGTGGTGAACTGCAATATAGTTGCATGCAATTAACAAATGCAGTAACAAATGCAAAAGGCTGTCTTGCGTGCTTCCTTTGTGGTTAGCGACGTATATACCCAATCTAGTGGTGTGTGGTGTAGTACGATCCTCAGTGTGGGCTGACTTGTTGCCACAACTGTTCCACATGCTGCCTTACACGCACGCTTGCCCGATGCCAGTACCAGCTGCCTGTCAGCTGCCAGTCACACCAAGCGAGGTAGCTTGAGACACAGCTGAATCGGCCAAGCATATCAACTACCCAAGCTTCATATATTCTAACGCATGCGTTGCTATAAGCTTGAATGACCAAAAACTGGTGCGTGCGGCTTATGTGTGGGTAAGTTTCATTTGCAACTCGAACGGATGCTGGCGGCGGGGGCAGCTGCATGCACATTGCTGCGCACACATAGCGCATGTGTATTACAGTTTGGCGGGGAGGCACGCGGGGGTGAGTGGGTGTATTTACCAAGGAGATTATAGGTGAGCTCACCTGTAAATGCGGGGACTCTGGTAGTCACACCATTGAAGGGAGGGCTGCTTGCTTGCTGTCAGCGCGGATCGCGTGAGGCTCTCGTAGTAGCTGCGCTTGTACTCGGCCACGCGGCGGTCTTCCCGCTGCGACAACGCTTGCGCAACGCCGCAAGACGCAGCGGAGCTGTTCCTCACTCCTGCACCCCCTCCCAGCTGCTTGGAAGGTCTCTCCCATTGGTGCCTCACATAAACACCCGTCGCCCACGCCGTCGCCGCCATGTTGCTTCACGACAGAAACACCTGCAGCACCATGCCAACAACAGCTCCTAGGCGACATGTTTGAAGCTTAAAGCACAGCAGGCAATGCACGCCTGTCGACAGGACAGCTAGACGAGCCAGCAAGCAAAAAGGTGAGAGCAACACGCACAGCACAGCAATGCTTGCTAGCTAAATCTGCTGCCTGCGATTGAACCTCAAGCATGAAGCCGCCTCAAGCAGCGGGACAGCAAGCAAGCGAAGTAATGCGGCAGCAAGCGACGTAAGCCAGCAATGCGCCGTGAATGATTTGATCACCATGGCTTGATGAATGACAGACGACCTCCTCACCTTCTTCCCTGCCGCAGTCGTCGTCGTCGGCGGCGGCGGCGACGGCGGGCGACAATCCGCCCAGAATGCCGCAGAGAGTAAGTGCCAGCTGGCTGCGCGCTCAGCTGCAAATTCGGAACACGCTTGCGATACGTACCGAAACACGCTTCCGTTACGTCATTAGCGTGTTTTTTACCTGCTGAGATACGAATATTATTGATGTCTGCAACAATTCAGCGGATATTGACAATAGGTCTGGATATCAACGACATCTTCCAGTTAGCTTTAATAATAAAAGCTTATCCGCATCGCTCTTACGTGACCGTCACTCGTCACTTGATGTGCGTCATGCACCACGCAGTGATGTCAATGCGTGACGCTGAAATTGGGACTTTGTTGCTGGCGTCGTGCGTGTGGTTGGCGGCGAGGGCGTCAGCGGTGTCTCCGGCGCCGGAGGAGGGGGGGGGCGGGC
>RHPI01002823.1:783796-840619 GCA_009103225.1 Chlorokybus atmophyticus | reverse complement strand
GGCGGGGGGGGGATGGCGTGGAGGGCGCTGCGCAGGCATTTAAGGTTGCTTCAGGTTCGCAGCTGTTGCTGGTGTGGTTGTCCAAAGGCTAACAGAGAGGATTCTTGGTGCATGGTGACTTATTACTACTAGTAAGACAGATATGCTTGTGGCGTTGTCTTGTGATTAGTCATTTCATCACGTATTCCATTTTAAACATCATTCAACTTCTCAAACAACCCACCTTCATTGATTGCAGTGTAACAAGACACGCGTTACTTGTACTTTACTAGCACAGAAAGAAAACCCATCAAAGAGCTATTTTACGCCAGAAAGCCCTACACGCTTCTTGTTTGAGGCTCATGAACAAAAATCGGACAGCCATATGTTGTTCTTTCTGCCTGTACAGCCTCAACAGTGAACAATTTGTTTTGATTGTCATTGGATGCTATATGCCATTGTTCTGCATGACTGACCTCCACTACTTGACGGCAGCGATATGAAGGTTCAGCTCGTCAGAGCAAACACAGCACAGATCAGCTTGCACGCGCGGCTGCCGCCTGCAGCAGTCACTATGCAGACGGCAACTTCTCCTGGCATGCACTGCACGACAGCAACACGGCTTCCACTTCGTGTCGCACATTCGCTTCAGCAGCGTTGAGCGAAGAGGTGAGCGTTTGTGTCTCTGTGTGTAGAAACAGATCATGGATAGTTGATGCATACAGTCCTGCAAGTTATTGTGTTTTCGAAAAAAGTGCTCAGCAAGGTTATACACTCTGTGCGCGCTCTCGCTGTGTAAACGTGCACACATACACGCGTGGTTGCATGTGTATGCGCATGCATGCTCGTGCGTGCCGTGACGGCAGTGTTGTTTACATGTTTTGGTAAGCGTGCAGGAACAAGCAGCTATCCGCAGGCGATTGTTGTCGTCAGCAGAGAGGCGAAAGAGGATTGCTGCAGCGCGCAGGCAGGCTGGGGCTGCAAGGGCAAGGGATGCTGCGCCGAGCAGTGCTGCCTCAACACCAACGCCCGCGACTTCCGACCCATCAAGTCCAACACTAAACACAGCCCTCTCGCATCTGCCTGCCACTGCACCCCCTCCACCCCTACCTGTTGAAACTGCAACTGAGCAGGAGGCAAGTGCAACATGTAGTTCAATTGCAAGTGATTCTATTGAACCAATGAGCTTTAGTGTTTACTGTGCATGCTCGCTGAAAGCCTAAGCATCTCATGGTTTGCAGGCGGCATTAGCAACAATTGTGGCCAGACCTGCGCTTGTTGTGACGCGTGGTGTGGAGTGGGGCAATGTTGTTCTTGGGTTTGAGCACGCGACCAGATACACTATCTGCGATGAGACCGGACAGGTTGTAGGGCTCATTGCCGAGGAGCAAGGGTCCATAGCCACAGCCGTAGGACGTCAGCTGCTCGCACGTCGCAGGTGAGGCTCACACCATGTTGCAAGGCTGCAAGGTTCTTCAGCATTGCATGCACAGGATGCATGCCATGCTGAAGACCCGTTGATCCTGTATCTCTTGCTCATGTTGTTGGTCGCTTACAGGCCCTTCACATCAACGGTGATGGATGCCACAGGCAACGTCATTTTCCGAGTGCGAAGGCCAGTCAAGCTCATCAACAGTCGCATGTATGTTGAAGATCCGCAAGGTACCGTTGTGGGAGAGATTATGCAGCGCTGGCATCCTATCCGAAGAAAATACGATATGTACTTCAACAAGCAGCAGTTCGGCTCGATAGATGGCGGGTTTTTAACATGGGAGTTTGAAGTGCAAGATCAGCATGGCCAGCCGCTTGCTGTCATCAATAGGTATGAAGACTGGTGTTCCTGTTGCTGCTAATGAGCACTGCGCTCGTAGTAACTCATTGTTTAACGCAGAAACTGGTCCAACTTTGGTCGGGAGCTGTTCACAGATGCAGGCTGCTATGTTGTTCATCTCGGCGACAGAGTTGCTAGCACAGGCGAGGAAGGCAGGCTTGTGCATGAACCGGTAAGGCAATGGACTGAGCTAACTCTGCTTAAAGGTTCTCACTAGTTAGTTAGCCGCGCTGACATATGTCGTCACAATGGGCATTCATCAGGAAGCCGAGTTACGCAAGAGCGAGGCAAGGCCAGCTGTAACCAGCGCATCTGCAGCTGCTTCCACTGTGAATGACGCATCCACAACATCCGAGGGCGCAGTGGTAACATCGGCAACAGGTGCAACCCAACTCATGCAGGCTCGCGCTACCACCCTGGCTGAGCGCTCCTTGATTCTGGCAGCAGCCATCACGGTATGTTGTTATGTGCATATTGTGTCTGTACGGGACCCTCCGGTTGAGTATGCTGACAAGGGTCAGGGCACATGTGCACATACGCACCTGACACATGTGGACACTCAAGTTGTGCACATGTGGAGTTCCAAGCCCATGTAGTAAGAGGCTATGGTTATCTTGACAGGTGGACTATGACTTCTTTTCACGGCATTCCGGCATGCACGGCGGCTTCATGCCTATACCCATCCCCCTCGGCGGAGGCGAAGCCAGGCCTGAGGGTGAAACCGGCGCAGAAGCAGGCGCAGGAGCAGCAGGTGCAGCAGCAGGAGCAGGTGCAGCAGCAGATGTTGGCGCAGGGCAACCTGGGTCAAGTCCTGAGGGTGCTCCTGGCCCTAGTGGTGGTGATAACCCTGATGCCGGCGGGTATGGCTTTGGGAATCCCTCTGGCGGTGCATGGGGCGATGAATGGCGAGGCGATGACTACGAGAGGCCTGATGATCGCGATAGCGATGACGGCGATGACATGGGCGATGGCGGGGATGATGAAGGGGGAGGCGGTTGGGGAGAGTTTCTGGGCAACTTCTTTCCAAGTGATGAGTGAGAGGGAATGCTTTGTGTCCAGCGCGTCAGTTAGCGGTTGTGGATAGGGGATGCCAACATAGCATGGATCTGTGCAGCACTTGCTGGTGGCTTTCGCAGTGATGTGCGGCTAAAGGTGGTATAGGTCTTGTCATATGCAACAACACTAATGGGACACTAGCTACCAGTACAACAACAACACATCACATCATCACATACAACAACGCAAGCTAGCAGTGGTAGAGTTTGCTGCACAGTTGAACTCACAGTGTCCGTTAGTTGTTAGTGGCATCAAGGCAGCAAGCAAGCATAGCAGCAGCAAGTCACAGTGGCATGTTGCGAGGGCCCAACAGCACCACGCCTAGGCAAGCATTGGCAGCAGCAAGACAAGCGCTCCACATTAGAACCTTGCAGAAGTGGGCAAGGTCTGACTGTGGCCTTCCGGGAACCATGCATGGGCCAGTTCTTACATATTTTGCATAAAGCTTAAAAGTGCAAGATGCAATCTGCATAGGTCAAGACTATGCACTCTGGATAGGGCTTGTTGTAGTGCATGGGTCATAATGCTAATAGTACAATACTGCAATACTCGCACGTTGTTTCATTTACCATAGTAGTACATTGCTATTGAACTTTCATTTCTGGTTTTTTATTGTTAACAGAGTGTTGCAGATACAAATGTGATAATAAGTACTCAGCCATGTAAAATGTTGGTAATGTCGTTACAGAGTTTAAGCTTAAGATACAGCCCCCTTCCACCTTGCGTGTGCTCGTGATGTATAAGACTTTGTACCTAAGAAATAACCCCGCCAATAGCATACATGCCCTGCCCGCAGTTACAGCCAGCCGGTCTTGCCAATCGGTCTTCCTGACTGTGTTTTGTCATGGCAATTGCTGTTGTCGTCATGGTTGGCATTTAGCTAGTTGCGTGAGGCCGTTTGCCAGGCCCTCTTGTGAATAAAGTTTGCCATGGGTGTGTGGTTGTATGTTTGAGACTGCGCATGATTGGCATAGTGTGAGACGCATGAATGCAGCAATATATTACATATATACAACATGAAATTACCGAACAATTTACAAGCAAATAATGGTCACGCACAGCTGTCTGTTTCCAAGAGGTGCATAAAGAGTGTCGCTCCGGGGGGACATCTTGTGGACGGAAATGTTGTTCATGAAACGCGGTAATTTTTGCAATCTCGCAACAACTGCTGCCCCCATGTTGTCAAACCTTTGCCATCTCCGCGAGCAAGCTGTTGTCAATACTTTGCCAACTACTTTATGTTACTGATATAAAGTGTCACGTTACAGCGCACATGGTGCATTTACTATGTTGTCAGAACTTTGCCAACATCAAGCCTTTATAGGTTGTGATATGCGTGTTTTAACGAACATCTATTACTACTATAAGCCATAGTGTTGCAAAATGTTTGCCAACACGCACAACCTGTTGTTATGCATACACATAGTATTTCTTGATGTTTAAAACCTATAATGTAACTGTGTATGTGTGATAATCATACATGCACATATTTTGCTTGAACCATTGTACAACTGACGAGGGACTCACACAAGTGTGCTGTGCGGATATGCCACTCGACGTGTTGGGCAAAATTTGCCAACCACTCGGCGCGCAGTGAGACGCTCCTGCTCATTGCGCGTGCATGCATGTAAAGTGCTAGTATTCTACAACCATCAAAGCCACAGATGGGACGAGATTCGAACGCACGGCCTATGGCTTGGGGAGTTGTGGACAAAAAGACTCGACCGTCATGGCAATCAGCGCCTTAGACTGAGAGTGCTATAATTATTATCATGTGCAACCCCTTTTTGGATGTAGCTCTCGTTCGGCCGATTTTTTGATCGCCCTAAACCCCCCAACAGAAACGAAGAAGTTGGGCCAAGCTATGCGTCGGGGAGTCTAGCGAGGACTCGGACGGGGTAAACAAAGTTATCAGACCATTATATAGTTGTCTGCGGCAATGGTGTTGTGAATTGATAATTACAGTAATCACAGTGGTGTATGTGTTGCATTTTGTGGCATAGCGGTCTAATGCGCCGCTTGTATATCCGGTACGTCGTGCGTTCAAGCCGGCATTGCTCACGGGTGGCCAACGCCAATTCTTTGATTCAATGCGCAGTGGGCTGAAGCGGTCTACTGCGCACCGAGCATGCAGTTGGTGAAATTTGCCGAAGACGTCGAGTGCCGCACGTAACGTAGTAGGGATAAAAAAAGGATGTGCAACCTCTGCGGAATGCGCGATAACATTGAGTTGGTTGCATGGATAAATCGCAAGTGCTTGCCACAAATATGCTAGCTTACATGATACGCATCACATGTTGAATAAATCATAATGATGTTACATGCAAGTTTGAATGGCTCCTTAACGTCACGTTGATAAGATGAGCTGGCATATAACTTTGTAATAAATGTAAAGTGCACCAAGCATTTAGTGATCGAATGCTTCAATGCACGCATCCCTTGCAAAATGCAAACACGAGCATCACGCAAAATGTACAGCAACATTGTATGCTGTAGATGGCAAAGGTTTGCCAATACATATGGAAAATATCAACAACAAAATCTAAAAAGATGATATAACGCAACATTGTTAAGACGATAAAGTTTACCGACACACACTACGTGGTGATTGAATAATGGACACATTATACTAGAAGTTGACATAACAGATTCAAAGTTGTCTGCAATCTTGTGTAGATCATTCATCATCCAATCCAAATGATGCTGTACTTTAAAAACTTCCCGATTCAGTTGTTTGCAAATTCGTTGTTATGACTTTTGAAAACAACTCGGTCCACAAGTTGTCCCCCGGATCACGCGACACGCCATAAACATTTGTAACACATAATTTCATGCAGATTTGACAAGTTTGTGAACATATAACATTCAAGGAAATAATATGCATAATTGCGCACAGCAATCTTGAGTATAGCATAAGCTATATCGTGTTATATATGTTGAATGAGCTGATGGGTATAAAAGATGCAAGAGGGGTATCATTCGGGTGTGGTGTGATGAGTATTGCGTAAAGCGGAACGAGCGGAATGAGCGGGATGGGTACGGCGATAGGTTGTATGTAATGAGCAAGATCACTTTTATAGCATACTTACACTCTTGATGATCAACATCCATATATAAATATATACTTTATGCTCGCAATTCATGTTATACTCTTAAGTGCCAAGCGCATAACCCCGCCAAGACATACCTGAATGAAAATTATATTGTACAATCTACCCTTGCTGTGATTACAATCTATCGATGACACCCTCTCAATTGCAGTACATTTCAAGCGAACAAATTTACATGTGGCAAAGGTCGCCCTTTAAGGTGACCATCACACTTGTTGTAAGAACCGACGACGCTAGTAGAGAGCGTCGTTGTAAAGAGGGTATACATAATGGCGTCCATGTATTGCGGTTTGCATTATGTAAGTGCAATGGTTGGTGCAAAGCTTGCAACATTGCAAGCATTACTACTGACCATCGTCTCGATGTATTAACCAGCTGTCACCGCATAGTAGGTATCAATTGTATAAATACGCCACTAAATGACATTACATGTATATCACTACAACGAGGTGAGCTCTAGTGACCACTGTCACTATATCGAGGCGCTCTAGTGACATTCTTTATGAGTGCCAATATGCTCGAAACAAGGTCAATACATGGACGGTAGACGGTATGCTCTTCGAGGGTGAAGTGTCCTGTTGTAGGTACAGTAACGGGAAGAAGTTCCGTGACGCCACGCAAGCGCGCGCTGACACCCTTGCTGACCAATGCCTGGCAGATTGCCAATGGCAATGCACCCTCCTCCAAGTTCGTTCGTCACTTCTTCCATGCAACTGTTGCCAAACCTTTCCGCATTATCACGTTACCCATGGCAGCACCTTGAGAACCGCCATCAACGCACGCAAGCTTGATAACGTGACGCCTAGTCCCTTGAGGATGATGATTATTCATAGTTGATGCGTGGCTCGGCCTTGTAGTAAGCGGCGGCGGCGGCGGCGGCGTAAGGCATGTCATGAGCAATGCAGCGTCGGCTTAGCTAGCTTTCCTGTTTGTGCATTGCTTGAATATGTGACAAGGGGGAAGCTGCTGTGTGTGTCATTGCACCTGGCTTGGTGCAGGTGCTGCAGCAATGCCGAATGGCGTACTGGAGGTGAAAGGTGAGTGATATTTGTAGAAGACACGCACAAGCACACACACGCACACTCTTGCTGTGTTCTGCACAGTTGCATGTGTGTGTGCACAATGCGCAAAGACCGTGTTGCAAACAGCCAAGACATTGTTGCTCTTTCTTGATAATAAAGATCATTTCTTCTAAGCAACATAGCAACAGAGAATCAGCGCACAGCAACAATACAATGTTCCAGAAGCCTGTGTGTGATTCAACGCTGGCTGTGTCTACCTTTTTGATGCATTGCAGTGATCAAAGCTGAAGGCCTCCGGGGCTCCAAACGCGCCGTCCTCTCAAGTAAGTAGTAAAACAAGTGGCAATGAACATAACCAAATCCCAAACATGCACTCACCGAAGCAAGGAACATTGCAACCTGTCCTCCGCTTTCACACAATTATTCATGTACTGCGCATTGATCGTGTGCTTTCTCGTTTGTCCCCAACGTTTTCTTCTGCATTCCTCTCACATTATTCCAAGTAACTACCATTTGGTTTTAGCCGTAACCTGTTGTATGTGTAATGCTAGTTAACTTTATCTCTGCTTCCTTTTTGCGAAACCTGTTCTTGCTGTTGCTCACTCCCTGGACCAAATCAACCAACCGCAGTGACATCAGCAAAAAGCTTATCGCTCAATTTTTGTTGTGTGCTTGTGCTTGTCCTGTTGTGTCAGCTTGTGTGGATCTAATGTCATTTTGTTGTACATTGTGTTAATCATCGCCACTTTTGTGTTTACAGGAAAGAAGTGTCCATACGTTCAGGTCGAAGTTGGTCAGAAGCTCCAGCGCACTCGTTTGTTGACGAAAGACGCGTCCAACCACGCGGACGTGCCTGCGGGAGGAGAGGAGGAGGAGCATCACCAGAACTGCGTGTGGGACGAGACGCTCGTCTTCCGAAACATCCCGGAGTCCATGAACTACGCCGTGCTGCACGTGTTTCATGACCATACGTTCCATGACGAATGCCTCGGCCGCGTCACGTATGTACATGCCCTGACGGATGCACGCACACGCACGTAGACACTAACGCATACATGCATACACATGCACAGACTTCCGTACTCACGCATGCATGCACACGTATACACATACATACACACTCATGTATGCGTGCGCGCACTCATAATTCACATGTTGGGATGGCCGTGAGTGACAAGGCTGAGAACGTGTTTTCGTCTCGTCTCCAGGTTGCCGCTGGCGGAGGTGAAGAAGGTGGGCGCCAACGACGCAACGTACCCGGTGATCTACGAGGACAAGCCGTGCGGGACGATCACCATCGGAATGCGATTCAGCTCGCTGACGGATCACGAGGGAGAGTACGCCCTACGGCCACCCAGCCCGGTGAGTGTGGTTGATTGTTGAGACGGGCGTGTGGTCATGAGTGGTTGTGGTGCACGTGCACATGCATGCGTGTATCTTGCATGCAAAGACTGGCAGCCGCACATGTGCGCACGCACACACGCACGCACGAACGCACGCACGCACGCGAGCTCGCTTTTATGAAAACGCGCAGGTGGACCATGTGCGCACACATGCACTCGCTCGCACACTCGCACGCTCGAACAGGCCCCCACACATGTACACATGAGCGCGCCCCAATGTATGTCCAAGCCAGCTCTCTCTTTTGTTTTGCATGCACGCAGGTCCACACCGACTGGCGGCAGTGTTGGGCGTGCAAGGGCCCCGTGCACAAGGAGTGCTCGTACTGCGCGCACTGCGGGGTGCTGGAGCCGAGCGGGAAGAAAGAGCGTTTGGACCGCGTCAACAGCGAGCAACTGCAATCTGCAAAGGATGACACGGCTACAAGGTGAGAGACATGCAGATAACACAATGACCACGACGTAAACCATGTACACATACAATATCATCCTGACATTAGCATTACATATAACGAATCATCATTGAAGCCGCATCAATGTCGTGCTATACTTGGCAGGGATCATCGCAAAGGAGGGTTTGGCATAGCGGCTGCGGCTGTTGCCGGTGGCGAGATTCTCAGCAAGCTCATATCTTGATGCTCGCGCATGCATCCGACGCCACAATACATATACATCCGATATGCACTACGTACATATTTCTTGGGGCTAGGTAATCTCTTGTTTTCACGCACTGCTTTGTAGCATAGCAATACTTAATAATACCATTCAGTGCAGATGTGCATACCCAACTATTATTGATGTGTGCAGCACTTTGTGCACTGTGGTCAACATGCATACTGATGACGCTGATAAAAAGCTGTCAACATATCTATCATCAGTCGATTTGTTTTTCTGCTGCTAGCATTCCTCCACGTAGGCACAACAGTCTGGAGTCTCCATCTCATGTGCAAAGTAAAGGGTATAGCACAGGGGCCAACAAGCAACCACAGCAGCCAGTAGCAACACAACCACAATAAAAGCAACAAACACCACAACAAGCAGCAAGCAACACAGAGCTTGCTAGCTACACTAAGGGGGCTGCTACCCATGTGCGTGCAATGAGTAGGCAGTGGAGCAGGCAGTGGCAGTTAGGACAGATCTGCCAAACTACCTGCCACAAAGTCTGTACTGCACATGCACTTGTCCGGAGCTGCGGACATAGTGCAGCATCACACTCTCATGCATGCCACAATCCTTGCATTCTATCTACGATACATTTCAGTCACAAGTCCTTCCTTCTCCTTTCACTCTACATTGTTAGAAGTAAATGGGAAAGCACCCTACTGGACACACTCACAGTAACCAGCTTTTCCATAGCAAAAAAGTGAGCACTGACGATCTCAATAACTGCTTTCTACTCTCAGACCTCTGTTCACCTTCGTACCAAGACTGGTTTGTCAAACAAGCCTACTGCTGCATAATCCACAGCTTATTGCATACGCTTCCCAGACAACAACACGACTACTGACACAAAAAGAAGCACACTATGTACACAAAGGCCTCCTCACTAAAGACTAGAACAAAATGTCACCCAGGAGTAGACCGCCCAGTAGGGCGCCACCAAGATACAGTCCGTTGTTGCGTGAGTTTGACGTGTTGTAACGGTTTCTGCAATGCCACAGAACAGCAATCAGTAATCTGCAACCAGTATGCTCTCCCAACGCACACGTGTGCGTACATATATGTATACGCGCATGCACGCGTAATGAGTCACGCATTGCACGTACAGACTTACCCGTATCGGTAGGGGTCATCATCCACAACCACATATTGAGGCTGTTGGTAGGGCGGATAGCCAGGGTAGCCAGCTGCTGGCGGCGGCGGGGGAGGAGGATAGTACCCGTTCTGCGCTGTTCCGGGGTAACCGGGAGGCGGAGGACCTGCCGGCCCGGGTTGGAAGTATGGTCCGGACGGTTGGCGCATGGAGGCGTCTGAACCAAGCCGCGTCCCACATCGCACGCAAAACTTTGCGTTGGGAGGCGTCACCTGAACACAACCAAGTACCAGTTTGCTGTAATGATTTTTCTACATACAAAAATCTGCATGCACACGCATGTGTGAAAAGGACAACACATACGCCCACTGTAACAGGTGGCATGACTTGACATAGATAGCAGTGATTACGTATGCAAAGGCGCTGCAGAAGGTAGACAATGTTTGCAGCGTTGGCATCATCAACAAAAACAGCAACAGCAGCAGCAACAACACTAACAACAACCCAACATGCAAGGCACCTCTCACCTGCATGCAGGCACCGCAGACAGAGCCGCCCGCGTTCGCCCACTCCTGTTGCTGGCGCTGCCACTGCTCCTGAAGCTGCTGTTGCGGAGGTGCCGTGACTGTGAGGGGCCCCGCACGCGTGGTTGCCAGTTCATCATCGTCGGAGTCAGTCAGTTCCGGGCGCATGCCTTGCTCGGCAGCAGCATACGCTGATGCTGCAAAGGATGAGCGGCGCTGCAGAGTCTTTGTTGGCTGGAAGAGTTGAGCGTTGTTGAGTACAGAAACACACACACGCGCTCGCATACACACAGACATGCATGCACACTTGCTCATGCGCATGCACATGCTCAGGCACTCGAACTTGAACAAGCCACTTTATACCTCATAGCGCAGCTTGACGGCCACTGAAGCTTGCGTGTGCCCTTGAAACACAAGCTGGTACTTGTCTTCAACCTCACCTCGCTCGCGCACGCTAACAAGCGGTATCCTGCAAGACAGAGAATACATAAGCATGAAATCTGCACCATGCTGCTGAGGCCGCGAAACCCTCACAGCATCAAGTTCAGGCTTACGTCACGTATCCGAGGTGGTCTTCGGTAAACACGCTGTGCTGGAAGATATTTACGGTTGCTTCCACAACCATGTCCGGCACGTCTGTGAAAGTGAACTCGGTCTCCCATACAACACGCCCTGGGCCCGCATGCACCTCTGCCCATGGCTTATCTTCTGTTTTCTGCTGCTGCCGCCCAACCTGTGTTGTAGAACACTTGAGCAACGGGATTACAAACAGGCGCATGCATCCACACACATAACCATATGTTAACAGACACATGCGCAGGAGCTTATACATGCATACAAGCATGCGCGCGCACACACGCACACATACAGCTAGCTGAATAAGCAAGCATGCAAACGCATACCTGAATGACTGCATAGGGCGCTTTCCTCTCGGCTGTAGTGTTTGCATGGTGAGCGTTAGTACTCTCTTGAACATGCATGCGACTTGAAGCCAGTCAGAGCAAAGCAGAGGCACAGAGCTGCATGCCTGTACGCACCTGGGCTGATAACTTCAGTTTCTTTCAGCCCTTCTGCTGAGTGCACTGCAGAAGAAACATACAAAGATAAGGAAGAAAGCTGACCAACCACGTGCCCAACAAAGGTCATACATAAGCTGGCACAAGTACCAGCATACCAGAACACGTGAGCCATAAGCTACCAGCAGCATCATACAAGAAACAAACGCTCACAACACACGAACACAGATACCAACTCACAAGTTATGGTGACCACTCCCGCCATGTCCACACGCGCTCGCTTGAAGCTCACAGCTTTAAGCCTGCAAGCCTGCAAGCCTGAACTGAAGCTCAATCTTACACTCACACTCAGAAGCCAAGCCTGGTTCCACCTGTCCCCTCCACGACGTACCAGACTAGACTACTGCGCTCTCAACAACTGACGCTGAAACGGGCTGTCGTACTCCTGCTATGGGCGACGACGACAACCCAGACAACCCTCTTCACCACCACCTGCGGCCGGGAGGCAAGCAGAGCGCTACACGTGGCAGTCTAGAGCATGCTGCGGAAGAGCAATCTAACGAACGGAAGCCAGCAAGAGGGGTCGCCGAGTGCTAACGTTTACATTTGCTTATTAGCATTACGTTTGTTTGTTCGTTCGCACCGTTTAGGGTTTAGGCGTAGTGTTTCTAGTCGGCCGCAGTGGTGGCGGTGGCGGCGGGCGGGATGGCAGGGACGGCGTTGGAGGAAGCTGTGTCTTTGTTGAGTGCGCTTCCATGTGCGAAATTGATTGCACACAGGGATCTGGAGCTGTGCTTGGGGTGGTACAGAAGGATGTCACAGACACTGCTTGCTGCTCTGTAAAGTTGTGTCGGCCTTTCTGTCATCTCTCTTACTGCCTTCTGATCGATTAACAGAAGCAGCATGGCTACTGCTGCGCAGACCATTGGTGCGATGGCAGCACCGGCAGTTCCAACCAGTGCTTTTGCATTACAGGTATAATAAGCTTTCAGCAGCGCACGCTGACGAAGTGCGCCTGGATTTCTGGAAGTCCTTTTTTTCTGTTGTTGTTGCCCTGGTTTGTAGGCATGCTTATCATCATTGAAACGAGGTTTTCTGGTATGATTACCGGTATGACCTCTGTGTGCGGTGTATTGCGCACAATGCTTGTTCGATGGTTGTCATTGGCATGCTTCACTCTATCCAGCTGTCTTGTGCTTTCACTTTGTTTGTTTACTTGGTGATGGTACATTGGTGAGTGCTTGCAACATGGCTGTGGCATGCGTCGCAACAACTGCACTTGTGTTACACCTCTCTTTTCGTTTTGCTCCGCAACTGGTCTGCCAGCATGCCCTACCCAAGAGCACTTCGCTTGTGCCATATACGCCAGCCCCATACGCCAGCTGCCCTTTGTGCACCATAGTTGAATGGTAGCTGCGCGGATGCACGGACTTGGTTGCAAAGCATGGTTGAGGAGACTCTGCTACTTGCGGTCTTCTTTTGCGCCCTCGTCTCACCGGTTGGTAACCTGCAGTACACGGAGGCAATGGGTGACCTCACATTCAACAGCAAACCGCTGATCAATAAACTGACAATGGTTGCTGGCGAGAATATTGCGCATGCTTCAGAAATTGTCCATGTCATTTGCAACCGCATCATGGAGGTAAGTTTGTTTAGCTCTCGCGCCTTCACCAAGTTGGGGCAGGCAGTGCATGCTCTGACAGCCCACTTCTAGTCGGCCTGTCTGCCGCAAGGTAAGAGGTAAGCAAAACAGTTTTGCTCTGTTAGGTTGACAAAGGCATCAAGCTTCCCACCATGTACTTGCTGGACAGCATAGTGAAGAACATTCAAGGCCCGTACATACCTTTAATCAGCCAGCGGCTGCCTGAGGTACAATCCATTATCCACCACATGTCTGCTGTGCTCTATTCTGAGTGCATATACACGCAGGTTTTCCGTGCGGCATGGTACAGTGAGGTTGGCAATCAGACAGCACTTGTGCACTTGTTCCGAACGTGGTCTGGGGTCTTCCCTGCTGAAGTCCTGAAAGCCATCGACTCCAACCTGAAGGTTCTCCAGCAGCCCGCAGGTGATCTTGGTTGCATGGACTTGGGGTCTTTAGGGTAGTTGTAGTTAATCTGCCAACGTTGATGCAAGCCCAACACCTGTCATCGTGCCTGTCATGCTGTTAACTTGTGTAGCATGCACTTGATTGCAGCGCCTCGCCAGCCTGCCAGCACCACTATTCAACCCGCCGCACGCCCTACATACCTGCCGCAGAGCTCTGCCAATGGTGCTGTGGACGCAAAGTCTGTGGAGGGCCGACCCATCCGGGGCAAAGATGTATGCATCATGACTTGTCAGATGTACTTGCTACACCATTATGTGTTGTGGTTGCTATCTCCTTGTTCTGTAACCTGCCGACTCCTATCTTGCAGTTTGCCATTGCACTGGAAGAGTTGACTTTCAACAGCAAGCCCCTTATAAGCAAGCTGACAATTGTAGCTGGCGAAAGTGCAAAGTTTGCGGCTGAGATTGCTGCAGCCATTTGCAATCGCATCATTCAGGTATGTTTATAACTTTCATGGGCAGATGCAGATAGTGCTTACTACCATGTGTATACATGCCGCAGGTGGACAAGGTTTCAAAATTACCACTGATGTACCTGCTAGATAGCATTGCAAAAAACATCAAACAGCCGTACATAGATCGCCTGTCTAGTCGTCTGGTCCAGGTGAGTTGTATCACCCTATCACTTGCCCTTGCCAGTGTTGTTCACAGTGCTTGCAGTGATGATGCTGCTGTTGCCTCGCAGGTGTTTCGTCACATGTGGTACCAAGAGCCTGATGTGCGGTCATCTTTGTCACACTTGTTTCGCACTTGGTCGGGAGTTTTTCCAGCTGACATCCTGCAGGAATTGGATGTGGAGCTCAAAGTGCTCAACCCTGCAGGTGCGTTAGCACAGTTCAAGCATCATGGAGTAAGTTGGGAGAGCTGAGTTCCCTTATGCGTTTCGCCATTGCAGAGTTGCCACCACTAAAACCCATTGGTCGCGGGGCTCCCTACCAGACTGGTGCAGCTGGTCGACCAGGCGCTGGCAAGCCTAAGGTGAGTTAAGCACAGCAAACTTGTGGCAGTAGGCTTGTACATGGTGCCGAGTCCTGTGTTCTTCCAGTTGACATGTTTGGTAGCATGCCATGCAGTTGCGTGCACGAGCAATCCGTTTCTCACTGACCAGTGCGTTACAGAACGGGAGCGTGAACAGCTACAAGTGGGTGCGCGATCCCAATGCTCCTGTTAAACAACCTCCAGCCAAAGGTGGCCGGCAAGCACGACTAGGTATTGCTGAATCCCAGACTGATGTTTGCAAGTGCACGTTAGACTTGACTTGGGCAGTCAACTGACATCAGATGGGCTGCATGGGATGCTTGCATTGTCTTGATCACAACTGCAAATTTGTGATCAAGGAGGTTTAGTTGCAAACAATTCTATGCCAACAATATGGGTTCGTCCAGGTGCAGAGTCAAGGGCACCTGCTCAGCCTGAACCTGACTTTGACCTGCCAGAGTTTGATCCATCAGAGTACCAACAGTTTTCTTCAACCCCAGCAAGTACAGTGCCTCCACCCCGGCAGCCGGCAGGGGCATATCACTTTGTGGATGGCCTTGCACCCTCAGTGGATACACAACCCATGCTGCAGACTACAGCTCAGCCCCCAGTATCAGCAATCGGGCCTGCTGGCATGAAGGTCAGATCTGTGCAGCATTGTTGTTGGTCTCAAGTGCTTCCTTGAGTAACCAACATGAAGGCTTGAACTGAAGACGTTTGCAGAGTGCCGAAGAGCTCCTGGCCTCGTTGCTTTCCTCAGCTGCATTGAATTTTGGGTCGCGGGCTGGCTCCATGCCAGTGTCCGATGGGAACTTTGTTGCACCCATGCTCGCGTCAGCTGTACCTCGGCTTCCTATCACGCCGCCGCTGCCTGCCACCCCTCCCATGCAAATACCAACGCTGCCAACTTTCTCAGCCCCTGTGCAAGTCCCATCGGCACCGCCAGCACCAATGCAACCTCCTCCCACGCCGTTGCTTCCACCCGACTTGTTGAGTTCACTCGCCGCCAAGGGTCTTTTGTCAGGAATGCCAATTCCTGCACAACCAACAGTTGTTCAACCTGCACCTCCACCAACAGCTCCTCCTGGTTTGGCGAATCCGCCGTTGCCTCCCATGCCACCACCTCTATCTACTATTGCAGAAGCACTGGCTGCCCAAAGGGCTGTCACGCCACCAGTGCAACAACCGGCCCCCATCAGCTCACCGCCCAAGGCACCGTCCCTTGGCACAGAGTTCCGTGCAGAGGAGCTGAAGCAGTACGCCTTGCAGAGATGTGCCTCTTGTCACTCAGTCAAAGATTAGTTGACAATCTGTAAGCGGTACTCACACCTCCTTGTCTGCAGGCGTCATCAGTCCGTCATTGATGACCTGTACAGCAGTATGACGCATCAGTGTAGAACATGTGGTCTGCGGTTTTCTGCACAGGTATGTCGTGCGTGCGTGGCCCTGCTGCTTTATGTGCGCAATCTGCTTCCAATTGAGCGCTCATGTACTATTTGCAGGAACCTTATAGCAAGCACCTTGATTGGCATTTCTTGAGAACCAAGCGCCAGAAGACACAGAAGGTGTCCTCACGCGCATGGTTTGTCTCAACAAAGGTTGGACTCATGGTGTAAGGCATGCATGTGTGAGTTATCCAAGCTCTTTTGCACGCCTGGCCAGCTTTTGGCCAGGCTCGTGCAAGGACGGATCATGGATGAGTCTGCTTTGGTTTGTGGGCGCCAACTGACTCTGCTACTGTTGTAGGAATGGCTGACTGGCACAGCCACAGAGGGTACAGATGCTGGTACGTGCCTCCGGGTCGCATGCTGTTGAGTGCATTGCTATTTGTCCGTCTTCTGCATGGCCTTCAATACTTTCTGCTAAACTCAGCTTTTTTGCTCTGCAGCTGTGTCCTTCTTTGACACTCAGGAAGCTGAAGCCCCCAAAGAGGATGCGACTCTGTCGTCTGTTCCCGCAGATGATACACAGGTAACCTAATCATTCCTTTTTCGGGTGTATTCCAAAAACCACTGCTGGGTCTGCAGTCTGACAATGTCTGTACTTGACAGGACCGTTGTGCACTGTGCGGGGAATCGTTTGAGGTGTTTTGGAACCCTGATGAAGAGGAATGGATGTTCAAAGGGGCCACATACGCAAACAGCAGCAGGGATGGTGCGGCTGAGCTCAGCCCGGAGGAACGCGGTCCCATTGTCCATGTGAAGTGCCGTATGGACAGCAATGTCACTGTGAAGGCAGAGCCTGCAGGGCAGCCTGAACCTGCTGCAGAACCCAAGCCTGAAGGTGCAGTTGATTGTTCACATGTTTGCTGCATCGTGACACTGCCTCGCTTACCCCATACGCAAAGAACATATCGCTTAGTATGCTGCACTACGGCTGCTTAACTACTGTCGTTCCCATATACCTTGTTTGTATATGCAGACTTGCTACAGGCCCTTGCTGCGGCCCAACTCACCGGAGATCTTGCCACACTGATCAGTCTTGTCCGCCCAGTTGAGCCCGCAGTTGAACCTGCAGAGGTACTGTTTTGCTTTGTGCCAAACACGCTGAATCCATGCATTGTCCGTTCGTGTGCTGCGCGCAAAGCTGCACACTCGTTGCAGCTACACCGCAATTGCGTGTTGTTGTGGCTTAACCATGTTGTTTCAATGTGACATGCAAAGCACGACAGCTTGCACAATTTGGTATCCTTGCAGACACAGGATGTGAAGGTGAAGGTTGAGCAGGCAGAGCCAGCTCCTGTTGAGACCGCTTCGATACAGGATGACGGACTCAATCAGGTACTACAAGCATTGCAGTTGGCCTGTTAGCGATTTGCAAGTCTGTGCCGCTTGTGCATATAATGTGACCTAGCCAGTACTAATCACGTTGCGTCCTCTGCAGTGGGCCCAGTTGGAGGACGACGCAGCCACCAGGCGGCGGAAACGAGTCAGATACTAGTGTTTATTGGTGGCATACTTTGGATGAAGCAATGCTACTACAGTTCTCATTGAGCATTGCCGTCCCAGTGCTTGTATGCCGACTTGTCATCTGCGTGGTGCCAATACCACATAGCAGATTGGCACGTAAATGGTCAAGTAAGCGCGTGTTCATGGCGGTCTTTCTACCGCAACAAGGTTAGTGGCAATCCTTAGACGCAAGTTCTTCGCTTGTGAGGTGATGGAATGTCGGCAGTTTGAATGCATAGCATATGAGTTTTCAGGTGGAGTTGGCAATTGCAAAACGGTGTGCTGGTTGTAACATAGCCTGGAATTGCAAGTGCACTGACCGCCTATACGGCTGCACAACCATGCTTCTTTGCCCTACGACTTTTACCTTTTGCACTGAGACTGTGCGCGAATGATGCAGTGGGCATTGTGTGCACGCATGCTGCTTGCAAGAACTGCAGCTTGCTGTTGCTTTGATTACCGTGATGGTTATGGTAATTAGTATTGTAGGTATCGACTCGAGCTATGCTCGTACTTTCGTCCCTGAATACAGAGTACTGCTTCACTCATAAAGTCAAACCCGTGTACGGTGCAGCGCAAAATAGCCCTTGGCCTGTGTGGACGTTGCCACCCTTGTCGAATTAGCAACAATGGATGGCACGACTGCTGCCCATGGATTCTTTCTTGAACTCTGTCTTTGCTGTCAACACCTTGTCTGTGACGACCACAAACACACAGCCCTGCAAAGCACATCGATTTGTATGTTATGCCTCTGTTGGGTGTGATGGTGTCGGGTGTATAAAAAAAGGAGCCGGGAATTTGTGCAATATCAAACATGCCATATTCACATGCAAGCTAACAACACAACAACTCACCAACTCGACCACCGGGGTCAACGCACCTGCTATCTACCATGCCTACTCTACCCCTATCACTACTGCCCCCCTGTTAGTCATGCAGGCAGGCAGGCATGCACGGCCAGCTCAGGCACCTGCAGATGCGTCTTGGTTAGTGGGCCAGTGTGTGTGAGTCCAGGCTGAGCCCCGTTGCGTGCACTAAAGCACCTCATACATGTGGTGGTAGTTGTGTTGAGCATGATGCCCTCCCTAGCGCTACCCTCCGCCAGTCTGCTGGCTTGCCTTGTGCGCATGAGTGTGTGCGACACTGCGGGTGCCCAGGTACACAAGCCACTATGGCATGAACCCAAGTCAGTACTGTTCAATTGAAGTCGGACAAATGCAATGCATGTATGACAGTGCTAGTAGTTAATATTATGGCAGACGAAAGATACTAGGTGCTGAGCACCATCTGTGAATAGCCGCACCGTGCTCCAACAGACTAAGGGTATGTAACAATCCAGTTGATAGCTACTGCTACACAAATCAGCATGCGCTCTGCTAACTGTTGCTGTCTGATTGTTATCACAACAGGTCTTTCATGTATACAGGTCGACGAACCGCATTTGTGAAACCCTGCGAGGATACAAGTTCCTCAGCGTTGTGCTCAAGGTGGTAACTCTGCATGTCTGCCTTGGGTAGACTGTTGACAGTATACAAGCCAAACCAGGTACGAACCTCGTGGAACTTGTATATTACGGGCAGAGTGGCATGTGCCGGCTGTGCGCCTCCTGCAGCCGATGCCACAGCACGCTTGCGATTGATGTTTCGAAACCTGCGAGTAACACAGTTGAGCGAGGCAGCAATCACTCATTGGCAACAAACAGCGGTGCTTGTGTTGTTGCACACCATAAGCTAAGACACGGTCAGCTTACGCATCGAGGAAGGTTGGTTTTCTCGTTGGTTGAGGCTGCTGTTCCTTGTGAGCCTGTCGTGTATCCGGTGCTGGTTTGGCAGACTCTGCAGCAGGAGTAGAGATATGTGCCGATTTTTGCTTGCTGTTAGAAGTGCTTGGCTGTTCTGCGGAGTTGGGCTGAGCTGAGGGAGCCCTTCTGATTGTTTCCAGCTCAACCTACACCACACATGCGCCATCAAGACACGAGTATAGATGTTCACCAACGAGGCATGACATGTTGGGCCACGTTGTCATTGGCCAGTTGCTGGTGACTACCGGCAAGAACTCTACCTCGTGTGCCAGCATAAGTCGTACAGGAGCTGACAACTCTTGATGCTGAGCGCAACGACCCTGCGTGCAGCAGCTTTGTCATTATTGTTATTATTAAAAGACCGCATGTCATAGGTAAGAATACAACGATGTGATATTGTTCAACCTGCTACCTGGTATTGCAGTAGTAGAGCGATTGGAGGCTCCAGCTGGGGTCCAGCAAAAAGGTTTGGCTGCAGGCCGTTGGCATGGAGTCCAATGGGTGCATGGCCGCGGGATGGCGCCGTGTATGTCAAGTTGAGCGTGATCATTGCGTCAATGACATGCTCAAGCAGTGCTTTCTCTTCATCACTAAGCAGCTGCGGGGCTACCTGCACACATTACATGTCAGATGCATAGTGTTGGGTGATGCCTATGGCACGCAGTGAATTGCTACCAATTAATACCGGCCGCAGTTGCTTTGGCGAGATGATGGTCACCAGTGGTGAAATGACGTCCTGCACTGCCGACAACACGCTCATGTGCACGTAGGTCGCGGGCTTCACGCCCTTGATCCAGCTGTCAACAATGCTCCTCCTACTGTTCTGATCTTGTCGCAACCTGCCATGCACACATCAACTTGATAGCAGCCACACACTAACTTGACAGCAAAAACTGGTAATCTCAGAGTACTTCAGGTTTTACACAAAGCTTGCTGCACACTGTAGACTTACTTGAACAGTGACTTTGGCCACTCCAGCTTTGGTCTCTCTGTGGCACTGGCAATGTGGCGCATAGCCATTGCAGCAGCAGGAACATATGCTGCGAACAAAAACAGGCGTTGTTGCACAAGCGATGCTGCCAAGCTGCATGCAACTTCCAAGTGCTTGACAACAATTATCTACACATACCTTGCAGATGCATCCTTGCGCCTGTGTACGATCGACGCATCAGCAAGTCAGCATCACCCAACCAATCCAAGCAATCCACCTGTGTACAACATGTTGCTCAGGCATTGCATGTTACTTCAAGCAAATTAGGCCTTGAACTTTATGGATGGCGAACCGTCTTTGTGAGCGTGCCATTATGGAAACGCACGCCATGCAGGTTCTCAAAGCAGCCGTCCATGATGAGTTGGTTGTCTCCCCTGTACAAGACATGCACATCAAGCACAAGAGACCAATTGGCAAATCCTCACACACATCATGACAGATGTACATAACAAATGCTGCGAGGACTTCAAAGACATGGTGCTGAAGCGTACATGGACATGAGCATTGAAAACAGCTGGTTCCATTCTCGCTGCTGCGCTGATGTTGGGATTGAGCCGCTACTCGACGAGTTTGTCTCCATGCGCCTCCTCCGGAACCTTTGGAAGAATATCTACAATACAGGACAGCAAGCAGGAGACAAGTTAGCAGCATGTTCACTGAGCTTCTGACATTGCACGGCCGTAAAGCAGAGACATCAACAGCAGTGTGCGCATGGCTACCGTATGTTGTGTTTGGTTCATGACAATATGCTGCGCACTGACCTGATTCCAGACGTCAAGTGCACTCTGCGCCATGTCTTTCCGCCCCACGACTTGTTTCGCAAGATCCGCCTGAGTATTCGGGCACACTATTCGTTTTTAATGCTTCAACACTGACCATGCATTGCTACAATGTGGTGAAATGCAAACAAGCGGAGATTTTAGCTCACCGGTTGGAGTCTCTTGCCCTGTTGGTGCAGAAACTGAAGCGTGTTGAGACAAGAGCGGATGTCACACTCTACGGACAAGAACTTGTAAACTTCCCAGATGCATGACACGCAACAGTGGCCATCAAGTTCAGCATTGGTTTGCATTGGTGACCAACCTGTGAACTCACACAGCGCGCTGAGGGCCCTTGTATCCACATGAAAGCCTTCCTTTTTGCAGATGTACTTAAGTCTGTAGACGTGGTGCAAGTCAGGCAGATACTTGTATTATGACGTAGTAAATGTATCAAGGCAGCCAAGTTGACGTCTGTGGAGGGAGGGCTCACCTGGACACAACGTGCTGGACGGAGGGCTGATTGAACCTATACACCCTGTCGATGGATCGCAAGTCAGGTTACAGCCTGGACACCAGCACCGTTCTAGCTTATAAAAACCAGTTGTACCTGGCTACCTGACGTAGAGGCCGCAGGGCAGGTGCGAATAGGTCGTTGCAGATGCAAATGATCTGCATAGGCCAAAGGCAACAGACAGTATGATATTGAACCATAGAAACAAACAGTGTTGTATTGCACATTGACACGTGCTGCATAGCTCTTACCGGCCGGCACAAGCGTCGAGCAGTCGCAGCAGCACTGCGCTTCTTGCTCTTTGCCTCAGGTGCGGATGCATTTGCAACCGGGGCAGCTTCAGCTTGCACCTGCACATCACCTGCTGGTGTTAACGTAAAAACCAGCACCTTTGTTTTGCAACAACATCATGATTGTCTTACAATACGTATCAAGGCTTCAATGGCACCCTTGGCGTCAGATCCCCCACTAACACCATCAATCTCATCAATCACCTGCCATGGATGACGCCATCATGACATGGCCACTAGCAAGAGACGCTTACTGAGTTGTAACGCGTGGCAAAACCCAGGCGCAAAGTGCGCGCAGCAAATGACTCAACCTTCAGCAGCTCACCAAACAGTTGGGACGTCTGTCGCCCATCACAGCCTGCATCTGCACGGCATCTGTGATGCGCTGTGTCAATACGGCACCTGACCTGTCATCGCTAGCATTCACCTGCAGGGTAGAGGTCAGGTGTCAGCCGCATCCTTTTTGCGCTCTTTGACTGCCTTCAGTGCTGTGTGATGTATGTATGGTTGGGAAGGCTGCCGTGTCTTATGCAACTCAACATGCAAGCACCAGATTGCACCACAGCACCTATCCGTTGCAGAGTCAAGTGTTCAAGTGACACTGACCTCCACCACGCGGTAACCACAGTGTCGTGCAACAATGTGAGCAAGGGTTGTTTTGCCAAGGCCTGGAGACCCGCACAGCAGCAGCACCTGTAGCCAAGCAAGTCGTTATGCGTGTCTGCAAGCTTGTGTTTAAGAAGTTTGGGATACCAACCTTGTCTTGAGGTCGTCCATCAGGGCCAAACTCAATTTCTTCACTGACCTCCCAAGGCTTGAGCGGTTTGTGGTTACCACTCACTTGGTGCAATGCGGGGAGCTTTTTGGATGCTGGCAAAGGCTTGTTGAAGACGCACGCGTCCCAGGCCTTCACCCACCGCAACACCTGCAAGAGAAACGAACATAAACAGTAGTAACAGGCTGTTTACTTTGGAACGCACAGTAGCAGTTGCTTCACTACGCCTGTTGCCTAAGCAAAAGTATTGTAGCTCCTTACCTCACGATTGGTCCTCTCGTCACTCAGAAGATCAGTAAACATGCGAGGTGCATACTTGTCGACCCACAACTGCTCTTTCTGGGATCGGTTGCTTGTGGATGGAGCCTCTGCCGTGCGCGCCGTGGCTGCGTCTGACTCCTGCGGGACGCGACAAACAACATGGATGTGTGTATAGCGCTGACAGCCTGAGTAACAGGGCCTTGCAAATCAGGTCTGCTTAGTATTACCACTACCTGTAAAGCCCTGTCATAGCGATCTTGTTCGATTTGCTCCAATAGATCGTCCAATGGCTCAGAAAGCAACCCTTTCCTTCCTAAGCCAGCGAACATTGTGAACATTGCAAAATTTGACCACTACATCCACAAAAAAATCTGATTACCTTCTGCCCTGTCCACATAAGCATAGCACAGGCTGAAGAGTCTCACCAGATGTGGATGCAATAACGTTGCGGTACGCTGAGGCGCGTGCATATGCGGCCGGTTCCTCACACGTATCATCCTCCAGCTCGACATACACGCGCTCGCCGCCGGGTGCAGTGACAGAGAAGCACAGCCCTTCTATGTCAACTGCCCGCTTGCATGGTTTTGCGGGCTTGCGTGCAGCGGGTGGCGGCACCTCCGGCGCAGTGGACGGGCTAGGATCGGTGCCTGTGTGGTCTTGTTGTTGTTGTTGTTGTTCTGTTTCATCACCTTCCTGTTGCTCGGCAGCTCCCATCCATGCAAAGCGCGTCGGTGCTGACATGGGAACCCAGCGCTTCTTTGTTGGGGCAGGACCTGCGGCTTCAGCACCACCTGCACATAATGCAATCGTCTCCAGATACAGAGACCAGAGCACGTACATGACAGTCTCTGCTGCACTGCTGTGTGACCTTGCTGACTGCCGCTGGGGGCATCTCTCAAGCGCTTCTTCTCTCTCTCAACAGCATGCGCAATGTCGCCTGCACGAGGTCCATCAATCAGCACGCGGCAATGTTGGCATGCTGCATTTCAACTTTGCCACTTCTACTGCAGCCTTAAGGAGTCGGCATTGGACGACAGTTTCAAGTTGTTGAACAATGCTGTTACGATGACCAGCTGTCAACATATAGTATCAAGCAGCGATTCTACTGTTAACTCGTGATGGCAATGAATGCCTGCAACGTTGGCAACCACTCCGTACGATTGACAACAAAGTAGCTAAATCGCATTTAAAGTAAATGTAGCAAGCTTACGCTACTCCCTTCATAGCTGCTTGTTTGCAAACTTGCTTACGTAAAAATACTAGTTGGTTGATCTGAATTGCTTGCTTGACACGATCCAAGCAGGCCCACGCCGAACAGTTGTACATTAGCGCAAAAGAGCTTACCATCTTGAACCTTCTCATACACATTTGCTTGAGTATGCTTGGCCGCCTGCTTGTCATGCTTCTCCGCTTGCTTGTCCATCTCATCAAGCAGCTCCATCTGCTCCTGGAACATCTGCTCTTCTTCGGCCATGGAGGACTCCATCGCTAGCCACTCCATCTCGTCCATGTCCGGAGGCTCCTCCATTCTGACAAACCGGATAGCGCCCACGCCAACAACGCCCACGCCAACGCCCACGCCCTCTCCCTCAGCTAACGTTCAGCAGCTTAACGTTTTTGGCGGGAAAACGTATCAGCCATTGGTATTTAGACAATGTGCAGCTTTGCAGCATCTAAACGTTGGACCTGAATTAGGGTTTGGGCTTGGATGACTGCCACGTGGCGGCGGGGACGGCAGCGGGGCGGGCGATGGCGGCGGTGTGGAGGGCGATCGCCAGCTCGGATGGGGACCAGAGGAGCAGGGCCGATGCCTACAGAAACAAGCTCATGCAGGCCATAGAGTCCGACAACGTGGAGGAGTGCTGCGCGTTTGCTGACCACAGTAAGTCTTGTCCGCATGCTCATGCACGACCAGCAGCTGTTCTGATGACAGTTCTCTGCGTGCATGCTACCTGTATATAAACGGTTGTTACTGCAAGTCCTCTTTGGTGCCCGCGCGTCGTGCCATTGATGCATAAGCCCTGCTGGGCATAGTTCTCGCTTGTTGCATGCTTGGAGGCTGTTCCGAAAGCTTCCTTGCTTGATTGCACGCTGCATGTCACTCCCACATGTAGAAAGGACAGATTGCCGGCTGTACAAGTTAAACATTGCCCGCTGTCGTGAACGTAGTCAATCGTTGTCAGCATGGGGAGAGTCATTTGCAGAGTCAGCTGCTAAGCAGCGACTACGTTCGGGGTTGTTCTGTCGTCAGTCAGCACCAGTTGTTGCAACAGACAGTCAAACTCTTGCCGTACTGTCGAGTGTCTCACACGACATGCAGTGCTGCAGAGTTCGCAATGGCATTGAGTGTCGTTTTTGTCATCAATGCAAGTGTCTAATTCTCTAACTGCCGCCTGTTTGTAGTGCTTTCAGACGATGTGCCACTGGTGATCTCCCGGCCGCTGCTGCAGACGTTTGCTGTTGAGACGCGCAAACTCTCGCCGGACGCTTACAAGCAGGTTGCGCAGCATGCGCTTGACGTGATCACGCCTCGTGCGGTGTCGTTCGATGAGCAGGTATCTGGATGGCAAAGGGGTGATCAGTATACAGCTTGTCTCCTACTATAGCTGCTCTGCACTTGTAATAACTTATGTGATGAAGGCTTCTTGTGATAGGTCACAACTCTTAGGGAAGGCCTTGCGTGGGCGTGTGAGCTCGGCGAAGAGTGGTCCAAAGCAGCTCAGGTTGGTGCTAACCGTCATATTTGCACTCAAACACCACCTGTGTGTGATGCGGATGGTGCTTGTCAGGTTTTGGCTGGCATTGATTTGGACTCAGGCGTGCGCACTGTTGATGCCGAGTACAAGCTCAAGAACTGCATAAAGATTGCTCAGCTCTACTTGGAAGATGATGATGCTATATCAGCCGAGACCTACATCAAGAAGGCGTCATTCTTGCTGTCCACTTGCAAGGAAGAGGCGCTGGACCTGCAATACAAGGTAATCGGTTGGTCATGCAGTGTTGTGCATCCTTACATGTCTTGTGGCAGCTTTGGAACAGCAGCAGGAATGTAAACGCCAGATTGTAGCAACAGTCATTGCATGTGTCTTGCAAACAAGTACTTCCGCTGTGGCAGGGTGGCACATGTTAGCTTATGTGTACTGAGCTACCTCTGTGTGCAGGTTTGCTACGCACGCATCCTGGACGCGAAGAGAAAATTCTTAGAAGCGGCGTTGAGATACTACGAGTTGTCGCAGTTGGAGAAACGGGAGCTTAGTGGGCAGAAAGTTGACGAGGCTGATCTTGAACAGGTGCTTACCACCTCAGGAGCACTGTACCTGCGTTTTGTCAACTACTGGTTTAAGTTGATGGCTTACTGGCTGGTTGTGCACACTTGCAGGCGCTCACAGCAGCAGTAACATGTATCATACTTGCCGGTGCCGGCCCGCAAAGGTCACGCGTGCTTGCGACACTGTACAAAGACGAGAGGTGTACAAAGCTGCCCGTGTTCCCAATCCTGGAAAAGGTGTACTTGGAGCGGATACTCCGGCCGCCAGAAGTCCAGGCCTTTGCGCAAACACTGAAACCGCATCAGGTGAGTGTCCGACTTGAGTTGCCTAAAATGGCAGTCTCCTACCAAGCGCGTTGTTGAATGGCGGGCTGACCAACAGCATCGTTGCAGTTGGCAACGCTGGCCGATGGCTCCACCGTGCTGGAGCGTGCGGTAATCGAGCACAATCTGCAAGCCGCCAGCAAGTTATACACCAACATCGGCTTTGACGAGCTTGGGGCACTTCTAGGCATCTCCGCAGAGAAGGCCGAGCACGTTGCCGCGCAGATGATTTCACAAGACCGCATCCGAGGGTCTATCGACCAGGTGAGGAGTTTTGTGCTCTAGCAGAAGCATGGCAATGGCGCTAGCATGTAGCAAAGGCAAGTAAATGTGAGTATCACCGTTTTGGCAGGTGGAAAGTTTGGTTCACTTTGAAAAGGATGTTGAAGAGCTCATGCAATGGGATCAGCAGATTCAGAGTGTCTGCTTTGCGCTAAACAGCATTCTAGACGCCATGGCAAAGAAGGGCCTAATACCCGCTGCGGCTGCAGGCTCAGCTGCTGCCGGCCCGTCAACTTCCCAGGGCTCGATGCGGACCTCAATGGCTAGTTGAGAGTCCGCAGGTCTATGCTACACTTGCATATGCTCAGTTGCTGTGAGTGCTGCTGCCAAGTGTATAATAACTAGAATGCAAGGATTGTGGCATGCATGAGAGTGTGACACACACATGCATGAGCAGTCTACTCACCACATTGTGAAGCACTCTCATTAACCACCGGGCTACTAACCTAGCTGCTACCTACCTTCTCTGCTGCCCATACCCATTAGACATGCATGCATGCATGCGTGCGTCATCACCTGCACATGCGCCTTGGTCAGCGGCCTCCTCGCAGCAGCAGCGGCCACACCAGCAGCAGGACTCAACGGACTCGCCCTCCCGCTTCGCGCACACCCCCGCCGCCATCTCCGCCAGCCTCCTACTGCCGTCTTGTCACTTGCCGGCTTAGGGTTTTGTCAGCACACGCATGCATGTACGGCACGCACGGAAACTCCCTCTGCAGCGGTGCTTGTCGTGGTTGTGTATAGGGTATGTGAAGTGCTGTGTACGCCACCATGCCGCTTTCAAGCAAAGCACATCTGCTTGTCCAGCAAGTATGCATCATGTCGCAATCGAGAGGGAACAATGGTGATCACATTTCATGCATTCATGGTTTACCACCAGGTTTACCACCATGCAGAAGCCTCTTGCCCACGCTTCGTGCTAGTCAAGATCCAACAAGGTAGTTGCTAAACACTTCACTCATCAACACTAATGGTAGTCACCTCGCGCATGCATTGTGTACCATGTTTATATAAACAAGTAGCAAAGAGGCGCAAGCATACAACGGCAGACACACACAAGACCATCGCGATTAAGATCACACCTGCAAGTGAAAGGCAAAGCCAAGGCAATGAGCCCCCTCACCATTGAACACCTCCAGCTAAGCATGCAAACGCAGAGGCAAGTAACGAGGCAGGCAAGGGTGGAGGTAGGCAGGCAAGGCTAGCGCTACTGGTAACTCGCATGCTGGCCTACTAAATACACAAGCGCCACATGTTAGCATCTGCCAAGTGTGGGCAATGTGAACCGTGGTGGCGCTGGGGTTTGTCTTGCTGCTTGATCAATCGGCTAAAAGTGCGCACTTACTGAAATGGCTGTTCAACGGCTATTGTGTCACAACAATATATGTAAGATAGATTGTAACACTCAAGTAGTGACAAAAAGAGTTCCTTCTACTTCAAGTTGAGTGTTATAAACACTTGGAACATCATTCATGTCTTTAAAAACAACTCCATGAGAATGCAAACATAATATTGTCCCATGGGACAATACTTGTGGCTGTCGTCGCAAATACTACCATTCTTTAGGTAGAACTGATCGTCGTTATGGCATGTATATGTCACAACATCATGTTCCGGTATCAAATCCAAGTGCACCCATACTTGTATACTTACACTCTTAAATGCACATGTCACCAATCATAGTGGTCTAACCTAAATATAACACATCACCTGGCCGTGGCAGCAAAAGGCGCAAAATAAAAGGCGTAATGAACATATTATATCAAATTGAGCGTGGCGTTACATTGTCATCGTACGGTAAGCTTTGTCGCAAATGTTACACGGTGATTGACAAGGGACTGAGGGCCTGACGAGTGCCTGACCCTGCCTGACCCTACGACGTGACGGATTGTTCCATAAAGGGACTTTTTAGGACGGCCGTTTCTACCAAGCAATATATACCGACGGCAAGCAGTCGATTGATAAGTACAATCGACGGCGGCTTGCCTGTGACGGCAACATCGCACTTTAAGGTGACGGCCGATTGTCGCTCGTCCCATTTGCGCGATGGCGACCTATCTGTTTAGCGGATAAGTCACGTTTTTGTCACATATAGTGACGGCCGATCGCCGGTCGTACCCTGACCGTCGAAAAGTATGCGCGACGGCCTGCCTACTTTGGCAAGCCAGCCACCGTTAGTCCCTATCAGGTGACCTTACCGCGTTTATTAAGTGACGGCCGATCGCCGGTCGTGCACTTAACGCGGCGGCGACCTACTTATTGTGTGTCAAGTATAATAAGCAAGTGACCGCCGGTCCCTAAGGGTCGGCAAGTCGGGACGGTGGTACTGGCCGGCTAGTCGAGACGCTGGTACAATGCAGCCGCCGTACTATGTCAATGGTACGAACAGTGCCATTGTTGCAATGGCACTATCGTACCATATCAATGGTACCATAGTGCCATTGCGACAATGGTACTTTCGTACCATTATAATAATACTATAATGCCGTTGCGACAACGCGTTTGAATAACTTGGGCTGCCCAAGTTATTCAAACGCACAACGGCTTCAAGTTAAACAGAACAGCGTTGTGGGCGGCGGCGGCGGCATTGGCTAGCTGTAGGTTAGCTTGGTTGCTGTCTAAAATTGTACTACGCGCAACACCGCATGCCATCTAACCACCCTCCTTGCCTTTGGGCGGCCAGGCCAGGCCAGGCTAGGCCAGACCAGGCCAGGCGGCGGCAGCGGCGGCGGAGAAGGAACGACGGCGGCGGAGCTGGAGCGGGCGGTGCAGGAACCGCAGCTCAGTACAAGGGTAGTACTAGCAGTAGTACCTAAGGTAGTAGTAGCAGTAGTGGTAGCAGTCGTGGTAGTCTCGTTGTACTAGCAGTTGTAGTAGTAGCTTAGTATATTACATTGTAATTTATTTATTTTTTTGTTTTTAATTATTTGTCACGCACTCTTGCACAGCTAATGATGACAATCACGTGTAACACCCATTCATGATTGAGCGGTACCAGCAGGTACCTTTCAAGGTACATATCATTAACGGTAGGTACCTTAAGGTACCTGACAATTTCGCTCAGTTAGCGTACAGCCTGAGTCGCCGGTACCTAGCTGATAGGTATCGGTTAGTTACCTGTTAGTAAGGTCAAGCACCCTTTGCTTAACTGTAGAGTACCTGACAGGTACCTATTAATTAGGGTCAGTCCCTTTATGCAAATGGCCGCCAGCTAATGGTGCCGGCCGTTATGCTCAGGTCCCTGTATCGAGATTGCCGGTAGACTGAAGGTCGACAGTCTAAATGAGTATCCTCAGGTGCACGGCCGTTGCCAATGTCCAATCGGCCGGTAAGGGAAACATTTTGCGACGTTGTATCGTCAAAATTTAAGGTTTGCACGCATATGGTCTGCACGCACGACCTTTACTAGGTTGCTTACGAGGTGTATGTTCATGGTTCCAATAGTTCGTAATGTCTAAAATCATTTGCCGGCATTGTTCCAATAGCGTGCCATCCACGTTAACACAGTATTCTTTACGCAACAAAAACCTCGAGCCATTGATTTAAAAAGTTTCATAAGTAGTTTCACTATCGCAGTGCCGAGAGTCATTTGAATTTATTGTGGTATAATATTATAACCATAATGAATACTATGAGTTATTAGTCATTATCATATATATTGAGGTCAACAGGCATGCCATGAACAGTGTTGCAAAAATGAGAATGAGAAACATTGCGGACATATGCCATTATGGCTATTGCAACGGCACCAACATTACAATTATAGCTTTGGCAATCCGCAACAAATCGCGTCAATAAGCATATCTTGTGCCACATTGTACAACTTGACTATCGTACTATATCAGATGCTACATGCACCCTGCCGAGGATAATCATTGCGTTGAATGTCCCGTTGAATTATCGTACGTCTTCTTGCTGTCTGCTGTCATCGCAATTGTTGTCGTTGTGGTCGCCAACTGTGTCTTCCTATTTGCCCCCACTACCTTCTGTTAGCGTTTTAACCATCTTTCACCGTTATTATGCTGTGGTTCTCTCAAGCCCGCTGCTGGTATCTACCATGTTGATCTCGCCATTACGTATACCACTTTTAATATTCCAGCTGTGCACACGTGCCTATTGCACTTACCTACGAGCAGCTTCGCCTTACGGCATTGCAACGTCCGGGCCAGGCAGAGCCAGCATGGGACGGAGAGGGAACATGATGTATATGTGGGCTGCTTGCAAGGCCCACTGAGTCAAAGCCAAGCAGGAGCCAGGTTTGCCACCCATGTTTAATTTGTTGCATCGATAATATACCTGCTTGCGCAACTCGCCGTGAGCAATAAGAATGTTCGAGGACAGCCACAAGTAAAGAGACGAGTGGTGAGGCTGTTGCATCACCTCTCCATCCATCAAACGCACAGGTAACGGGTCAGATTGAGGATTGACTGAGGGTCTGCCATTTTACCCAGCAACGACACGTAAATGACCAATGGCATCAGCCACCCACGTAGCAATTTCATTCACACACACGCGACCGTCCAAGTCCTGCTTTATCAAATCCGTGACAGAGTCGTGCTGCAACATTATCAAAAGACCTTTCTCGTGAACGACGTGTGCATAATAGGTGCAAAGAAAATGCATGAAGAACAGCACGACATTGTGGGAAACGCCGGGAAGATAGGTGCAAGACGCTGACGCGCATAGCATAGTTGAGCACTTGCTACCCCATATGCTAGTCATATTTATGATAATTGGTGCATGCAACTCGGTTGCGTGCGCCATCGGACGAGGCTTCCGCGATAGTCGCAGCTTTACGCCATGCATGAACTCACATCTTATCGCTGTTTGTCATATCGTCCTATTGGCCGCCGTGTGTTGGCTGCTGGTGCTTGGCGTGCCTTGCTTTTCAACAATCCTACACTTTGCATAAATCATTACTTTTTTCGCAATTTTGCGTGCAATCCTCAATTGGCCGGGTAGCATCGTTGTGACAGCTCTGTCTCGTATAAAAAAGTTTCATATTTATTTGCATTTTGTGTGTGATATATACTTAAACATTGGTATGTAGCGCCACTGCATCAACCCTACTTTTCGCGCTTCTGTTAACATTTATGTACAAAAGGTGGAAGGGGAATGACTTTTGATAACCGTAAAATAAGCCGACAAATGCANCCTAGCTGCTTTGAGCTATGATATCACTGTACACCAAACGCACCAGCTGGTAGCAGCTTCACTGCGACGGCGGTCGCGGACGATCCGAGGAGCGGCAGGGGAGCCCTTCCCCCCCCTCTCCCTTAACGCACACGCCTTTGGGCCCCTTTTAAAGAATTAATAAAGGGCATCTTATTGACCAGATGCAGAGGGCTTTTCATCGATGGGGGCTATCACGAGGGTCACAACTGTTAATAAGTTCATATCACATCATTAGGTAGGGCAAACCTGGCGTCACGTTCGCGCTTACCAAATGGCTCCAAACTTGGTTATAGCATCTCTAATGATTATCCTCAAGTGCAAAACCGTCATGCTTGCAAGTGTTGAAATGTATGCCGTGGATAGATTTGCATGCAAAGTCTGTGCACATTAACTCATGATGCTTGTGGCTCGTCAGTATTAAATGACAAATATGAACTGTTAACACTCGCAATGCCTGCGACGTTGGTAAGTTGAGCAACCCACTACACGCAAAAGGGCTAGCGCTTTTTTTTTCAGTCAGAATCGCTTGGTAGCAGCAGTTGCAGACGCATGCAATCTTGCAAAAACGACGCTGAACACTTTATACTGCAGCAGTAATGATCGCGCTGATCTCAGCAACGCCGTATGGCACTTTTTGCGATCATCATAGTGAATACTATGTGAGCTTTCATAAAGCAAACGGAAATATATCACNCCCCCCCCCCCCTCCCTGCCTTAATGAAGGGCAGGAATCCTATACATGGTGTTTAATTGTACGAGTAAACTTTTATTACTCATTTCCTTCAACATAACGAAAAGTGCCTCTATGCGTTGTAAGACTAAGCAGTCTTATAACGACCAATGGAATACCCTCGCCATAACACTAGAATCCTTGGTGACAAACGGTACTGTTATAGCCAGGGTAGACTGTACCGTATGCATCAATCGTGACGCACATCAACTGCCTCTGGTACACCGCGGCATAGAAACAGAGCACGCCGCGGCGACCACGTGACTGCGATCCAGATCGTCCGACCCGGACCGTCTTCCTCCGTCGGTTGCCCCTCGCAGTTGCTCTGCCTGCATGTCTCCCCTTAACCGTCTGAGCTGGGAGAAATAGTTGGGCTGGGCAGGGCTTGGATCGCCGCTGGCGCCGCCACCGACAAGGACAAGGAGGACGAGGAGGAGAAGCTCCGACGTCGCCATGATGAAGGCCCTCCTTGTAGCAGTCGTGCTGCTGCTCGGCATCGGACGTGCCTTGGCGAGTCACTGCCAGAACGGTGTGTTTCAAGCAGAGTATTAGAGCTTAGAGCTTGCATTGTGTTTGCTGCATATGTGTGCTGGTACCATCCATCTTGAGACACTTGTTTGACCCTCTCTCAGGACTGTGCGTTTATGTCGGTAATGCTGCGATGGTGCCCAGTTACTTGGATGACGGCGACCCATACTACATCTTGCAGAACGTAAGACACTCAATCTTTGTGATCATGTTGGGTAATGCACAAAGTTGGTGTACTGCTGCCGAGGAAAGTATTGGGTTGTGATGATCCCAGGGCAAGACAACAACTGCTGTCTGATTGATTGTTTCATTGATTGACTGCAGAGTGTGACTTTCGCTCTGTATGGCACTGGTGGCATGGAATGGTACATCAAGTACAGCATCAACAACTCGCCTCAAGTGTGAGTCACCTCTCTCTCTCTCTCTCTCTCTCTCTCTCTCTCTCTCTCTCTCTCTCTCTCTCTCTCTCTCTCTCTCTCTCTCTCTCTCTCTCGCTCTCTCTCGCTCTCGCTCTCGCTCTCGCTCTCGCTCTCTCTCTCGCTCTCTCTCTCTCGCTCTCTCGCTCTCTCGCTCTCTCTCTCTCTCTCTCTCTCTCGCTCTCTCTCGCTCTCGCTCTCGCTCTCTCTCGCTCTCTCTCGCTCTCGCTCTCGCTCTCGCTCTCGCTCTCGCTCTCTCTCTCGCTCTCTCTCTCGCTCTCTCTCGCTCTCTCTCGCTCTCTCGCTCTCTCGCTCTCTCTCGCTCTCTCTCGCTCTCTCTCTCGCGCTCGCGCGCTCGCGCTCGCGCTCGCGCTCTCGCTCTCGCTCTCGCTCTCTCTCGCTCTTGCTCGCTCGCTCGCTGCGTCGCTCGCTGCGTCCACGTCCACGTCCACGTGTTCTATGCACATTTGAACGTCCAGTTTAGCTTCCATGCGCGTAACTTATATCTATCTATCTTTGCTGCTCCGCAGCCGCTACGGCACGGACACTTACATGGCCAACAGTGTCACCTCGCTCTTCACCCTTTCTGACCTCGCCAACGTAAGCATCTCCTTCCCTCATGGATCTTCTCGCTCACGCTCTCTCTTCTGTCTCACTCTCACTCTCACCCAACTCACTCACTTGCTCACTCACTTTTAGGGCGCGTACGTGGTGGAGTTCGTGGTGTACAAGGCGGCGGATGACACGCCGGGTGGGAGGAGAGAGTTTGACTTCATCGTCGACAAGGACACAACAATCAAGACGGCATTTGTCGAGCCACAACACGTTACAAGCGACAACCAACCTGAGTTCCGTCTCTCAGGCAAGCACTTTGACTCTCTCTGTGTGTGTGTGTGTGTGTGTGGATGTGTGAGCTGATTTCTCTCTTGTGATGCAGTCAACAAGCCCGACGACTCAATAAATAATGCTCAGTGGGAGATCGATTTCCAGTGCCAGAACAACTTCACGGGCACATGGAGCAACTGGAACAACTGCGACGAGCAGTGCTGCCGCGACGACACGGTGAGAATGGGGTGCAGTGCTGTTACACGCAAGCATACTTGGTTGGCAACAGCAGATGCATAGGCACACGCACACGCACACGCACGCACGCATGAGCACACGCATGCGCATGCGCACACGCATATACACACGCGCACGCACGCCCTCACCCACACCCACACCCACCCACCCACACGTGCCCACGACAGATACAACTTCTCACCCACATGTTGTCTCCCCCGCGCAGAACGCCACCTCGTTCACCGCGTTGTTCCAGTATCACGACCTGACCGCCAAGCCGGAGGGTTCCTACGCTGTGCGCACGCGCACGTGGTTGGCTGCAAGCAATGACGTGGGCATCCCGCCCGAGGAAGAACCACCCATGCACGTGTTCATCTACGGTGAGAACAAATGCCAAAAGGATGCGTGTGTTGAAACTGCTGAAGTACCAATCCATGTGGTGATGGTTGGTAACGTGTGCGTGTGTGATGACAGATACGGAAGCCCCCGTCATCACGTTCGACGCCGTGCCTCCCGCCTTGAGCAACAATGAGGAGGTAACTGGCATGTTGTACATGTGTGCCCATGGTGGGTGCAAGCGTGCGCATGTCTGTGGATGTGCGTGTGTGTGTGTGTGTGTGCGAGTCACTCAGCATGTCATCACCATGCAGGTGACGTTGGCGTGGACCTGCGAGGACGCCAGCGAGTGCAAGCAGTACTGCAAATACGACGGCATGTCTCTGGACGGCACCACCAACGAGTGGTATGTTAACACGCACACGTACACGCACAACATGCATGAGTGAATTGACTTGAGATGTAACATCACACAGGACTCGGTGCAAGAGTCCCGTGAAGCTGACGGCCACAGCCAAGCCGCACGCGTTCCAGGTGAAGGCCGTTGACGCCCTCGACAGAGACACATACTATATGGTCTCTTTCACTGTAATCAAGAAGGGCCCAACTGCCCTGTTCGAGGTGAGTTGTGCCGATGATTGATACTCATCGAGTGAGGCCCAACATGCATGTTGGCGTGCGTGTCAAATGTGTTGTGCTGATGCACAGCCGGAGACGACCCTGTTGGACAGCTCCACATGTGCGCACTGCGTGCTCGAAACGCCAACGGACGGATCTGTCCCGATGTATGCGCAGTCGGACTACGATCACTACGGCTACGTGACGGTGAGCACACACAACCACATGCATGTGTGTCAGTTGTGTGGCGTATTGAGTAATGTGGGGTGCCTCCGACTCATGCTCTTCATATTGTTGTGAACAGGGACCCGCTGTAGTCAACGGCATCGGATACGGGGATGTCATTCGCGCCACCAACTCGCCTAGTGGAAGCATCCGCTTCACGTGCACCAACCCGACCAGACTGGCGTAAATGTGGACTCGCCATGTGCAAGCCGAGGGAAGCCAAGTTAATGCTTGGGGATTATTTCCTGTATCAGTCAGTTGTGTAACAAATAACTCATTGGGCCGTGTGTCTGCTTCAACTCCCATGCGAGGAGCGCACCGATCAACTCTGTTTCCATTCACGTGTAATGCTGTGAACACTGTGCACGTGTTATCTCTGTGAGGCCATTTAGCGTGCCATGGAGTTCAAGAGATTGAGAAGCCTTCCAACATGCATGCCTGAATATGTTCACTGTATAATGGTAGCTTCACGGGGGAGGCTTCATAATGATATGTAAGCCAGCAAGAGCTTCTCTGCAGCAGTTGAAGCCAAAGGCTGGGCAGTGTAGCCGATGTACTTTACGTTGGCGTTCGCACAGAAGTTATATGACAGACACTTGCCCATGCGCACGACTTATAGCTGACTGCACAAAAAACATCCTTGCAGATTAAATTGTGCATCACAGCTTGCAGAATTTGAATCAAACAGTTCAACCAGTCAGGTCATTGCTTTATTCAACAGCATGTACGACTCAGGTTGTCGGTCATATTGTAGCACCAACAACCAAGAGTCGTACACGCTGTCTTCAGTTAAGCAATGACCTGACTGGTTGGACTGTGCATCGCTGAACCGTGCAAGCTGTACATGATGACCAACAACTTCAATGCTGCCTGACACGCAACAGCTGTCGCCAACCATACTCGGAATCGGCTCCCATCACCCGGCAGGGATTACTAATTGCTTGTAAGGCTCAAATGACCTACATGCAGGCAGCGCTCGTAGCAAACGCCATAAGTCTAAGACTGTATAGCTACAAGCTGCAACACCAAACCTTGCACAAACTGCAAAATCTCTGGAGCTTATCTAACCCTATCTGGCGTGCTGTGGTGCACACTGTGGACGCTGTGTGCGTGTGACAGTGAAAGCACCTGTGTCAAAACTGTTGTTGCAAGCAACATCTACAACGCAAACTCTTGATAATGAAAGTATCAAAAGAGCTCTGCTCGCTTGAAGCGCCCGCTTGAGGTCGGCGTGGAAGCGTGGGCCCTGTGCTGTATCTGCCGTTGGCATATGACAACGAGGTTGTCTTGCGGAGACCACTGCACAACACGCATGTTTGTTGACCTTCACAACCTCCCTAAGCAACCTGGAAGCCCCCAAACCAACCCAAGTCATCTCACCTGCACAGGTACGTGCTTGGATGGCGGATTCAACACCCAATCTTCCTCTCCAGCAGAGTGCAACCTCTGCCAGCCAATGAGCGCCTGCCCTTGACTCAAAGTCCGCATCTGTAAGTCCCAGAAGGAGACGGCCTCCCTGCCGTCCACATACGTGCCTGCCTTTACAATCTTAATGGATGTGCTACCAACCTGTGACAGATGCGAGTGAGTTCAATTGCTGAAGTGCTGATTGAGTGGGTGCACATCACAAACATCATCAACTAGGTAAGGGTTGTTGCGCACCGAATCCCTTGCGAGTTCGAACAACACGTTGCCCACGTTGGCATCCTCCGCCATGTTGGCAATGACCATTGCCTGCCAGGCAAGACCACGTTTGAGTAGGTTATGACAAGAAGGTGAATGACACAGTGACAGCGAAGGCACTATGACAGCCAAGCCCTTCCTCCTTGTCACCTGCACAGCGTTCGGGAATGCAAAGTCATCAAGCCATGTGGCTGTCAACGCTTCCTCCACATTGCCTGAGCCCGTGAGTTCCGTGAGGATGAATGAGTTGGAGCGACCACGTTGCACCTACAGAGGTCACTGTAAGTACAGCGTGCGTGCTTGTTCCAGTTCTGCTTGGTGCAGTAAGCCCGGTCAGGCTGGCAATTGACCAGCAGTGCACGAGTCACACCTGAAGGTGCCTTATGAGGAGAGCTGTCGACATCACTTTGAAGTCTTTGTCGCAAAGATGTCGGACGGCGTTGTTGTCCGGTACTTGTGGTGCATCATCCGGGCTCAATATTAAAACCTGAGCCAAGTAACCGCCCACAACAGATTAGTGCTTGACTTTTTTGCCCAGCACACTCTTCTTTACGCGCGAAGTGTTGACTTAGATTAACATAAAGAGGAAATGTTGGTGTCACCTTGTCAAAGACTTCAAGTGGCAGCTCTGCAAGGCTTTTTCTGGAGAGCGGTGATGCGAGCACGTTGGTGAAGGGAAGCGCCGACAAGTCGGCTCGCAATGCTGACAGGCACTCCTCTCGTTCCTCGACAGGATGCGTGCTTGCAATGGTCACGCTAGAGCCCGGACCCACTGTGTGACCAAGGAAGGCAATGATATCCTCTACCTGCCATTGAGACAACAGAAGCCATATCAGTAAACACATTCAGGCTCCGTAGTTTGCCGAAAGGGCGGATGAAGTGTAATTACTGATGCAGCCTTGAGGATTCTCAATGTTTCAATCACCTCATTGCGCCAATTGCAGATGAGCACGCGCGAGGATGGCATGTCCTGCTTCCTGGTGTCCAGCCTTGCCAAGAATGCTAGATAGACACGAACCGTTTCAACATCAAACATCACTCAGAAATCTGTGAGTCGCAAGTATATACATACCAGCGGCTGCTTTTGTAGTCGCCTTTGGTTTGCGCAAGGGTCCGGGCATATAGCTGTTGTTGTCTTCGGCAATCACCAGCAGCTGGTCTCCCGGTTGGTAGACGGTTGAAAGGGGTGGATTGATGGTCGTTTGATTATCTACGAAGATGCGCACAACGTTTGTACAGTGCGTCGCAAAAGGTAGACATCAGATCAACTGTTGCTTGCGTTTGTTATGTCTCACCCATGCGGATGCCACACACAACAGCGTCGTCAAAGCAGAACACAATGTCCTCGTACGCTCTACCATACAGTTCAGGCCACTCCTGCACAACGGACAGCATTTATGTGTTTGCCAAGTGCATCACGAGATGAATAACGAGATGAACACATCACACTGTCGTGCTTGGACTGACCTGAAAATAGAACTCCTGGCCTTTGAAGCCCAGCAGCTCGCGTAACACCACGGCATAGCCCGGGCAGCACGCTCTGTACACGATGAGCTGGCCAGCCCAGTGATGCGCTGCCACAGGCACGATTGGACTGGGAGTGTGTGTGCGTGGCCAATGAGAGTCCAGCTGGCGGAATGATACCGTCTGTGATGCCCAAATGTCCCCGGTTATACAAGTCTCAGTCCTCAGCAGCTTCTGTCAAACACCACTCTTGCCTGAAGCAGGTCAATGTTGTCAATGTCGACGAACTCGGCAACGATCGAGGCGCGCACGTCCGGCATGCTTTGCAACACGGCACAGGTTTGTACTACGATCGCATCTGCCTCATCCGAAGAGTTCGGTGACAGCACGATAATCGAGCGTGCGGATGAAACGGAGCACTTCCGCATGTCCTGTTGGCACATCACGTGGCCCTGCCGCGTGACTATCTTAGACTTGCGATTGTCTGAGAAACACAGAGTTAAAGACATGCTGGCATGGACACGCTGGAAAGACAAGTGCTCACAGACATTGTAAAAGAAGTTTTACCTTTGATGGTAGCATGTATCTGGGCATCCATGTTGGCTTTGTCCTCGTTGGCTAGGATTACAATAGCTTTGCCGCCTTCAGAGGCGTTGGCAAAGGTTAACTGCAGAATGAGCTGCGTTGTGTACGGCGTCCAGCCGAGAATCTGCATGGATATGGATGGAGTTCTGGTGGTGTTGAGGCACTGAGGCATTGCAGGCAGCAGGCACATGTATAACGTGGTATTGGAATGTTAACATACCAGCGTGTGCCCGCTCTCGATCACTTGGCCGCCACGCTTAATCTTCTCCACATGGTTGGAAATGCTGTCCGTCACGAGACCCACCAGGATGGCAATCAGCAGCATTCCTACCATCGTGAGCGGTACGCCCACCCAGCGACGACGTATGGACTCCTGCTCAACCAATGCATGTGTGAGCACAATATAACTCAGGCATGCGCGCATACGTAAGTTGACTACGGACATGCACATACCTCGCTTGCATGCGCGCCGCTGTCTGCAAGCATAGACCATGCGATCCACACTTCTTCAGCTAGACCATGCTGAGAGTCGTCGGGGGACACTATCACAAACGCCACCGCTCCAACAAATATCATGACAATGGTGCAGGCCATGAAGATGCCAGCCTATGTACAATGATAGTTGAATAATTGAATGGTTAACCGGTGACACTAAAACCCATATGGCAAGCAAATGTTGGATACAAAGTGTCCGCATGCACACGCACGCACACGTGCCCACGCCCCTTAGCAGGAGCACATGCACACGCATGCACACCAACCTTAGCCAAGGGGTGAGTGGTAAAGAAAAGCTCCAGTGCATAGGTGACTTTTTCTCCCAGAGTGACTTTGTGTTTGCTGGGCATCGAAAACATTCTGTGCAACTTGCGCTGCGTAACCCAAACAAGTGATGTTAGCTGGGTTGAAGGCAAAACAAGACGTTGCGCTTGACGTAACAACCAGTTGGTAGAACCACATTACTCTCAGAGATTGTAAGTGCCCGCTTTGCTGATGAAAGCTTACCGGGGAATTCGGCACAAGACATGGCGCGTGTCTCTTATGCGCATGCCACGCTCGTAGCAGCACAACAGCAACAGCGATCTGAACCAATTGATTAGCACATGAGCATTGATTGGTGAGCATACAGTGAGTGCTAGTGCTATCCATGAGTACTGCAACATGTATGACGCTGTTGCAGCTCACCAAGAGACCAAATCCGGCGACTGTGGTTGCGCTACTTGCAAACATGCTTTGCAAGAGGTTGGGCAGATCGAATAAAGATGCTGGCGACTTCGCACTGACTTTTGAGGCAACTGTGGCTCCTGCGGTTAGGGTGATTGCAGCTGACACAACCTGCAGGGCAACGGGTAAGAGAGCATTGCAGACACTGTTGCATGCACAATTATACATGGCACGATGTGGCAGACTTACTGGCCAGCCATGGTGCCAGGCTTTGGGCCCGTTGGAGGATTGGCACATTGTCCTCTCACCACGGTTGCCTGCAATGATTCAACATAGATTGAGCACGTGCATGCATGCGTGATCAGACATCAGCTTGCTTCTCGCCGCACCGTCCATGTCTCTGAATCCAAAGCAGCTTGTTACCTTTGCCAAAGGCAGAGCTGGATGGTAGCTGGCACTCGCTTTAGCGTAACGTTTGGTCCGACCAGGCCGTGGCACGATAGTTTCTGCGCACCACGTTGATTGTGAGGGGAGGTTAAGCGCACAAACCGTGCTTGCCCGAATGTGTGAGGCGCAATTGTCACGAAGCACAGCTGACTGACATGAGTAATGCAGTCAGAGCACAATCAGCATGGCAAAGGCTCAGCAGCATAGATCAGACGGCAGATCGCACGTGTACACCCTGCATGCACACGTACGAGCGTCTGCATAAAATGAATACAAAATGCTGCCAGTATCTTAAGACGCCACATGGGTTTCCGCCAAGAAAAGAGCTTCCGAACCGTTCCATTCATAAGCATGGAAGTACAGCTGCCGTCTACTAAGCTTGCATGACGCACAGAGCTTGAAACCCTAGCTGCTTTGAGCTATGATATCACTGTACACCAAACGCACCAGCTGGTAGCAGCTTCACTGCGACGGCGGTCGCGGACGATCCGAGGAGCGGCAGGGGAGGGCTTGCTGCGCATGAAACAGCGCAATTCACCACGTCGTAGCCCAGCTTACAGAGCAGCTACCTACTTGCTCAACCCTGTCACATCACACAGCACACACGCACAGCCAATGCATTCACCACCGCCGCCGCTAGCAGGCTACACTCAGCCTGGCCACACCACAGCTCTGCGCCTGGAACTTTTGCAGGCGCTTGCTGTGTGGCAATGCGGCAAAAACCGCATTTATTGTAGCGGGAAACGACCGGAGCAAGTTGCGCTGAATCCACGGAGTTTTGTGCTGTGGTAGGGCGACAGAAATCCTGTTTCCACAATGAGGCGTTTTCCTTGTCAGTGGAATCCTCGTTCTTGGGAAACCGCCGTGGACTCTTGCGGAAAACGGGTCTGACTGCGACCGGCGTTTCGGTCCCAAACGTGAATGGCGATGGACCGGTACGGCAGAAGGTCGGAGTCCTCTTTCACCTGGTGACCGTACTGTCACAGAGCTAAGATCAAGCGACCAGCTTGAGTGCGCATTGTCGAAACCGGCTAGACAGAAAGTTGACCGCCATTGAGCAGGAAGCGCAGCATGTTAGAGCTGTGGTTGCAAGCCAGCAATAGCTTGACCGGTTCACCTATGGGATGTGACACATTGACATGCGGTCCCTGGTACGAAGGGACAGATGACGCTCGTGTAGGCTTTGGTGGCATTTGACCACCCTGGCTGAGTCAGAGGAACCCTGTGAGAGTTGGCAAGCATTGGGCCAAAGCGGTACTTTGCTGGCCAACCGGGTCGCGAGCGGCCTGTCACGTATCACGTGGCAGTACACGTGGCTCCGGCTATGGACAAAAATTGCTATAAACGATTCCTCATCATGAGTCATGATGAATGACTCCTCAGCATGACAGTGTCATGGCTGACAGCATTTGCCCTTCCTTAGCCCCCGTGTGTTACCTTGGCATAAGGCATAAGTCCTCGGCATATTGCTGTGTTGTTTACATCTAACATAAAGGTAAAAGATTGTTGATTGAATATACTGGTAAGACTTTTAAAGTCGCCATTAGTTAGGCGGACCGCGTGCATGCTCGCTGCCTAGAGAGAGAATATTAGGCTATCGTAAGCTATTGCCCGAACCCTTATATTGTAAACCCCTTTGTTCTTTGTCTTTGCCCTGCTCTGGTGTGCTTGTTCTTGCCGGTGCACTCTGGTATTGATGTTGTGGCGTGGCCATGCCTTGCCCCGTTGCCTACGAACTGCACAACTATGTTCCCAACACGGTACTTTGCATGCCTTGCATTTACTTCGCTGTCTTGCAATCAATTGTTCTTGCTTGTTCAGTTCCTGAAGTGCGCAAGCATAGTCTACTTAGCTAAATAAAACTTACGCACAAATCTATAAATTATGACCGCTATATGCTTGTCTGCATGCATCCTTATGTTAGGAGCTTGTTGTGTGACTATCACCTCATACCCAAATGATGGGAGCACACAGTTTGCTTTTCCCTTTCCACTGTCTCTCTGACACCCATCATTTACCATCACGCTTGCATTAAGACCCTCACAACTTCTCTTCACTCGAATGAACCTCGCCAAACCCCGCATGCTGCCCTACAGTGCTACCCACTCTCCACACTTGTGCGCTTAAGTATACGCATCCCACTGCCAGATACACCCCGCAGTTGAGTCTTCCTTGCATGACATGCATGTCCAATAATACCGTATGCACTCCGTGGTTTTACTAACAAGTTTTTTGAATGGGTTTTTGCATATACACGTCGTTATCGATTAAGTATGTATGAAACATTCATAATGACATTGAATTTGTAATATATATGTATATATATAAATAGATAGAAATATTCTATCTTTTTTATTACATGTGTGTATATATGTAACAGATTCTATAAGTTTCATTACATGGTATGTTATACATGTAACAGCACCACCGTCGCCGGTGATGCCCCTTCAATCCTCTACCCCAACACCCACACCGCCTATGACAAGCCTTTCAGCGGCGTGGCCGCCACTGAGCAGAGAACTCAAAGTCCCCACATCAGATTGATGTGACCTTTTATATCAAGAGTATATCAACTATATAACTCTCGATAATTAACTCACAACTAGACATCGACCCTACAGATAGGGTAGTTAGGAAATCTAGCGTGAGCCAATCACAGCTCAGATAAGGTACCTATCGATAAGGTACCTATCCAAAGATACCTATCGTAAGGTACCAAACAAGATAGTGATCACATTATATCAAATGTGACACTAAATAGGCTTGAATAAGCGGTTCTACACCCATTGGGACTTATTTAAGCTATGATAAAGCATCATAGCCTTTAATAAGCGAGGAACCGTAGAAAAGAGGTATAAATAAGCATATTTAAATACTTATTCATACAAAATGTGTTATTCAGGTAGCAATAATACCCCTATTATTATTGCTCCCGTTACATTCCCCCCCACTTAGGTTTTCAACGTCCTCGTTGAACTCAAGTTGATCAGGCTTGATTTCGAGTAATTGTAACCAGTGAGATAGCAGGAAATGACAGGGTGGTAATGAAACTGCACTGCCAGTCTGTCATAAAACCAAGCCCACAGTTTATGGGACAGGACATGAATCCCAATAAGCTCGAAGCAACTCGCGGCAGTGCGTAAGATGCCTGTCGGGCTCCCAACTGTTATGTTCCGGGCCATACCCTTTCCATTTCACCAAATAGCGAGTTGCGCGTCCTCGACCATTTAGCTTATGGTTCAATATAGCTTCCACCTCGTATTCGAGCTCGCTGTCCACCTCAACTGGCGGTGGTGGAGGCTGTGTTCTACCGTCTGAGCGGTAAGGTTTCAACAAGTTTACATGAAACACGTTGTGTATACGCACACTTGGGGGCAATTGCAGTCGATAAGCGTGCGTACCAACTCTATCAGTGATAGAGAAAGGACCTAACCATCGGGGCAGCAACTTGCGAGCACCCGTACCTTTGATGGTTATGTTTTTTGCATTAAGCAAAACTTTATCGCCGACATCGAAAGTGGCCATTTTTCGATGTGTATCAGCATAAGCTTTTTGCCTGTCCTGTGCTTCTGACAGACACAGCTTGGCTCGAGCCAAATTTTCTTGCATATCAGTGGCAAATTCCTTTGCCACTGGTACAGTCAGGGCATTGCGAGGTACACGCAATGACGCTGGTGTGTTTGGGCGAATCCCATAATTTAAAAATGGGGTTTCCTTTACACTTTCCTGCCACGCGTTGTTCACAGCGAACTCTGCCATTGGCAAGTACCTGTCCCAATCAGCATGATTAGGAGCCACATAGTGGCGAAGCATTTCTTCCAGTATTTGATTTGCTCGCTCAGTTTGACCGTCCGTTTGCGGGTGGAAAGCAGTCGACATGCTTTGTTTTACCCCCAACAATTCACAGACTTCTCGCCAAAACTTGGAGACAAAACGAGGATCACGATCTGTGACAAGTTCACGCGGTATACCATGAACGCGAAAGACCGTGGACACAAATAAGTGTGCCAAGTCCCGTGCACTTACAGTTGTGCAACACGGGGCAAAATGCACCATTTTAGTCAAACGGTCGACAAAAACCACAATAGCAGTGTATTTAGCTGCTGTTTCAGGTAGGTCAGTAATCAAATCCATACTGACACTATCCCACTTTTGTTCTGGAATTGCCAATGGTTTAAGCAATCCCGCTTGTTTTTGTCGTAGTGGCTTATTACGTTGACACACGTCACATGTGCGAACATATTGATCCACGTCAGCTGACATTGACGGCCACCAGTATAACTGTTGCGCAGATTTGAGTGTTTTGTGTTTCCCCAAATGCCCACCATACGGCGGGTCATGCACTGAAAGTAAGCATTGCTTACGCAAGTCGCCCGAGTTGGGAATTGCCAACTGCTCCCCTTTATACCACAGATTGCTAACAGCGGTAAGCTGTTGCAGATTGGTTTGACTGCTAAACCAATCATCTGAGTTATAACCTGTGGACACTTCTTTTAAGAAAAGATCTTCAGGCTGTTGTACATTACGCGTACTTCGAGAGCGCGTAAGTGCCAAAAGAGCAGGGCTGCGACTTAGTGGATCCGCCACATTGGTGCGACCCGGACGGTATTGCCAAGTGAAAGTGAAACGAGAAATGAATTCATTCCACCTAGCTTGCCGCCTCGACAGATTTTGTTGCGTATGAAAGAATGTGAGCGGGTTGTGATCAGTAATCACTGAAAACTCCACCCCTTCCAAGTAGCAACGCCATGTGCGCAGCGCGTGCACCACCCCGAGCAATTCCTGCTCAGTGGTTGTGTAATTACGTTCAGCAGGAATGAACTTTCTGCTTTCATATGCACATGGTCTGTCATCCTGTAGAAGGACTGCCCCACACCCAATGGTGGAAGCATCACTGATCACCACAAAAGGCTTGGTGTGGTCGGGGAAGGCTAACACAGGGGCTTGTGTTAATGCATCTTTAATGCGTGTAAAAGCAACCTCGTGTGCCTCCGTCCACACAAATTTAACATCTTTTCTTAGTAAAGATGTTAAAGGGTTTGCCATGCCAGAATATGCTCGCATGAACTTGCGGAAATAATTGGCTAGCCCCAAGAAAGCACGTAACTGATGTACATCCTTGGGTGGTGGCCAATCCTTTACCGCACACACCTTTTGAGGATCTGGTTTCAATCCTTCTTTGCCAATCACATGCCCTAAAAAGGCTAGTTCATCCTTTGCAAAGTTGCATTTGGACAGGTTGGCATAGAATTTGTGTTCGCGTAATCTAGCTAGAACCAATTCCACATGTTTGTGCTGGTCCTCCCGGGTTTTGCTGAACACAATAATGTCGTCTAGATATACCAGTACAAACTTGTACAATTCATCAGCAAATACCGCGTTCATTGCTGTCTGAAATGTAGCCGGTGCATTTGTTAACCCAAATGGTAACACTTTATACTCAAAGTGTCCTAGTGGGGTGCGAAATGCAGTTTTTTGTATATCCGACGGGTGGATTTTGATTTGATGATAACCACTGGTCAAATCCAGCGTGCTGAACACTGTTGCACCTGACAGCTTATCAAACAAATCATCAATCCGAGGCAAAGGGTATCTGTTTTTCACAGTGACCTTGTTCAACGCACGGTAATCAATACACATGCGTAGCTTGCCATTCTTTTTGGGCACAAACAAAATTGGTGCACAAAAAGGAGATATGCTCTTTGTTATTAAACCTTTGTCCAATAACTCTTTGAGCTGTTTTTCCATCTCCGCGTGTTCTAAGGGACTTAGCCTGTATAAAGGCCGCCAAGGTGGCTTTGCCCCCTCCTCTAACGGAATGGTATGATGTATGTTTTTTTCGATCGGGAGGCAACTCTGGGAGTTCATCCTGAAATACATCTGCGTATTGTTCCGTAAGTGACTGCACCACAGGGTCACTGATAGCCTGTTCAGCAGGTGTTTCCACCTGTCGTAAGTGCAGTAAGTATACGTCCTCACGTTTACGCATGCAACGTTTCAATTGCATAGCAGAGAGGAGCGGAACATTATCGCGTGGTATACGTGCGGGTACAGATGCTGTTAAAGTCATCCTACGTTTCCCTTTACGAAGGGTGCACGTATTGGCTCGAGAGTCTAATTGTAAACCTGCTTCAGTGTGCCATTGTTCCCCTAAAACAACATCCACCCCGGGGATACCAATATCCACCACGATGAAGGCTGGTCGGGTTATATGGCCATTAGTAACAAAACGCCCTTTTACCTCTCCCATTGCATTGAGAGTGGAACCAGCAGCACGTACATATGACGTGACTTCACTGGTGTGAAAGGAATGTTATTACGTTTCACCCAAGCATGTTCAACAAAGTTATGGTTTGCACCAGTATCAATCAATGCTGTACATGGTGTACCCATAAGTTGACTCTCAAATCTCCATTTGAGTGGCACTGAGTGACCATCAAATGTAGCTAATGTCGGAGTGCCGTGATTGGTAGCAGACTTGATAAAGATCACTTGCAATGGTGAAGCTCCTGTATCTTTGCGTGAGAGTTGCATGATTACTTCTCCCCCTTTCAACAATCGCGACCACGGGCCATGATATCGAGGGATAACTACACATGCAGTGACAGCATGTTGTAATTGCAACTCGTGTAAGTGCTTAACAGCAGTTACTAATTCAGAGAATGGAACATTGATTAAAACACAACCGTTTGCATTTCTCAACACAGGTGGTGTGCTCATATCAGTCCATACATCTGATACATCGCAAAGAGAGGAAACTTTATCAAGAAGTACAGAGTTTTTAAAGTCGTTCTGCTCGACTAAGCTACCAACCACGGACAATTCCTATTTCTTTTCTCTCTGCTGCTTGGCCTTCTGTGCATTCTGTTTTGCATAGCACGTAGCCTCCCCATGACCTGTCTTCTTGCAGAAACTGCAAGTGATGATGGATTTGGCCGCATTGTAGGGGCCAGCAGGATGAGATGGTTTCGCCTTTTTCACAAAAGGTTTGTTGTCAGTGGCCGGGCGCTTTGCAGCTGAAACCGGGGCTGCCTCTTTTGCCGTGGTTTGCATGTTGGCGTGAGAGCGCTTTACACTGTCCACAGCAGCAACCATCTGCATCAGCATTGGTAAATCCGTCGAGGCCCACTCTTGCAAACTCGCGGGGTTGACGGCCACATGCTGCACGAGATCTGTGTCCAAGCCACGCCTGAACATATCCAGCTGATCAGCATCACTGATAGGTAGTTTGCCAGCATTGATCTTGCTGACATACGACTGAAAATCCTGGATATACTGCTGAACCGGACGCCCGTTCTGACGCAGGTTGTGTAGCTGGTTGCGAGCAACCTGGGCAGAATCTGCGCCACCATAGCGCTGCTCCATGAAAAAGCACAACTGATTTACTTCCCGCCCGAGGTTTGTATCCCGTTGCTTACGGCGGTACCACTCTGCCAGAGCATCGTTTGGGATCAGCAACTCAGCTACACGCAATTTCCCCTCCTCAGAAATGTGAAGGGAGTTGACATAGTGTCGCAACTTCACAAGCCAGTCGAAGATGGCCGCTTGCTTGTTGGGAACAAACTCGGCAGGACGAGCAAGTGCTTGAACAGGTGGACCACCGTCAGCACGCTGCAGACGCTCGATCATATTCAGAACACGTTTGCCTTCACCCATCTGCCCCTCCCAATCTCGCCCCATAAAGGTGGTGAGCTTTGAAACTTTTTCTGCCAATAGGAAGAGAAAGTTCACGAATGAGACAATTGCCTCACGAGGGTCCTGATCATAGGTGCTAAGGAAATGCTCCATCAAGTCCTGCTGTGTCATGCGAATAGAAAACTCAGGGAATATAGAAGGTGATCTATCATCCACTGAAGCTTCCGCAGCTTTAGCAGCTTGAGACTCATCAGGTGCATCATCCGGATTCGGAATATCTTCCATGGATGGAAATTCCTCCTCACGGGAAAGTTGCTCTTTTTCTGAGCTCTCCCCTTTTGAGGTGGGCACCGAGTTTTCTTCCATTTGTCTGCAAAACAGGCAGAATGGGATGGTGAGAACCTCACCAATGGACCAGGTTCAACGACAGGATCAAAATGACCCCAAGTTGTAAAAGTCCCAAACAGAGTCCAAACCAGTCCTAAAATAGGAAAGGTTGGATCTGGAGTGTCACCAAACAGAACAAGTCTGAGTGGGACCAGAATGTCCTAACCCTGTGTTGTCCTCAACCAAGTCCCAATCTCCAGGCCGAAGCCAGAGGGGGAGGGTTTCAGACTAACAGGGTTTGGGAACAGATTGTCCTAGAACCTCCCCACAACTATCCTAACCAAGTCCCGATCTCCAGGCCGAAGCCAGAGGGGGAGGGTTTGGGAACAGTTTGGTTTGGAACTTACGGACCCGGGTCAAACGACCCGGCAAAGCCACTGGCAGGTCACAGGTACGTCACAGGCATGCAACAAGCAAGCCACAGGCATGCAACAGGCAAGCCGCACGGTGACTAACTGTAACATGCACTGGCAAGCACAATGACAAGCAATCACCGCATGCAATGACAGGCAATCACTGCAAGCAATGATAGTGCACTAAGTGTGACAAACAGTGATGGCACACTAGCAAGCCGCAATCACCGCATGCAATGATGGGCAATTACTGCAAGCAATGATAGTGCACTGGCAAGCCACTGTGTGATGTGCATGAAAGTACACACGTGCACTTGGCAAGCACCTGGCAAGCAGCTGACAAGCAGGCAAGCAGGCAAGTCACCGACGTGTGATGGTACCTCACACGTGGAGAGGCCGCTTTTATGGTCGATTTGTGGTAATTTATGTACCTTCCCGTTACATTCCCCCCCACTTAAGAACGCTGACATCCTCGGCAGCTGGCGCCCATCAGCTGGGGAATCTATCCCAGGGGTCTGATTTAGGGTCGGTCACCGGCCCCACCATCCAAGGACCGGCCAATTTAGGCCCATACCGGTCAGCGCGCGCATAGCGCTCCGCTGCCGGCCCCACAGGTCGCGTCGCCGCGATAGGCAGGTCGCGCCCTGCCGCGCCGACTGAACTGGTCAGGTCACTTCGGCGCGACTGCCATTAGGCAAGTCGCGACCCATCGATGATGGCACTCATAAAGTGACCATTTACGATTATTGGATCGAGAAACAACGACCGCGGAATTCGTGTGCGAGGCAGGAATCGAACCCGGGTCTCAAGCTCCGATGACCAATGTCACAGCCCACTCGACCACAAAAGACTTGGTGCTTTTATGGTCGATTTGTGGTAATTTATGTACCTTCCCGTTACAATACAAGCCATTTTAACATAATCTGGCTTGTATCATAGGCGGGCAGGTATAATAGGTACATACCATATCTGCCCGCCTATAATATCTTGATTTGCGAAATTCTTCTTGAATACACTAACCATTAAACCATTAAAAAGGGCATTGCATGACAAATTGAAAAGCTGCGCAAAGCACACTCCGAGAGTTGTTATGCATAGACATCGAGTTCAGGTTACACTGTTGATATGGCTAACTGCAATATTTACACAAGAATAATTGTCGTCGTAATCATATACATTCTATGTGTATTAAAGTAGATGCAACTTGCACAAAATCAAAGTCTAAAATGATGTTACCATTGCATCCGCGTGTTACGACTGCACAATATATATGGGAATGAGCAATAAAGCAATATGATAGTGTGACCTATCCCCTACTATTACATGGGCCTTTATGAATGCGGGGGGAGCACAATCAGCATGGCAAAGGCTCAGCAGCATAGATCAGACGGCAGATCGCACGTGTACACCCTGCATGCACACGTACGAGCGTCTGCATAAAATGAATACAAAATGCTGCCAGTATCTTAAGACGCCACATGGGTTTCCGCCAAGAAAAGAGCTTCCGAACCGTTCCATTCATAAGCATGGAAGTACAGCTGCCGTCTACTAAGCTTGCATGACGCACAGAGCTTGAAACCCTAGCTGCTTTGAGCTATGATATCACTGTACACCAAACGCACCAGCTGGTAGCAGCTTCACTGCGACGGCGGTCGCGGACGATCCGAGGAGCGGCAGGGGNCCAGCGGTGGCGGTACAATCTTGGTGCTGGGCTACAGGTGCCCATCAATAATTGCTACCAAGACGTGTCGTAAATGATCCATAGAGCAATCCACAATCATGACAAAATACAGTTTACACACGGACAACTGGTGTAGGTCTTGAAAAATGTTACGTGACTGACTAGTAGACCATAGCATTACGTACAGTATATGTTCACGACATATTGTATCAATATGGCTGCAAAGAACGCCAGCACAATGATGTGCACAATCGTGGTGTCATACTGCCAACTTTTAGCAATGCAACCTGACCACACTGCTGACAGCTTGTGCAACTTTCCAGACAGATTTTGGAGCAGTCGCCCACATGGATTCCACACAGTTGCAGGGCAAGGCGCTCCTTGCAACACACCAGTTGCTTGAAGACATGCCCTACTCGACTGACATGTGCGAGCCCACACCCACTCGCCATAAGCCGGCTGCTAACTCATGCTACTCATCTTCATCAACAGCATCGCTCAAGTTGATTCTGTGCATAATGATGCCATTCTTAGCCGCTGAAGTGCGGCCCCAACGACCCAACCTGGGTTCCTATGCGTGACACGAGCGAACTGTCAACTTCGCAGATCTACAAATGAAAGCAACATCCCAAAAGCTATGAACCAATCAAACAGTGATAGACACGCTTCGTGAACATGGCTGCAATTAACGGACTCTACAACCCACCCGCAAACGCACATGCACCCATGCACACACGTGCAGTGTGACAGCAACAATCGCCTATTGCTGAGTAGTTACCTGGCCAACCCCTGCGAGAACGAACCGCCCGCTGTGCGCAAGACAGAGCGCATTGGTAAACCCTCTCTGCACGAGCCACACGCCCACAGAGTGAGTACCAAACACTCACTCACTCTTTTACTTCTGTGCTGCAAGCATGCCACCAAACACACACCGCAGCGAAGGAGTAGAGCGGCCGAAGGCGCCTGTTGTTGTCCTCGAGCGCCCACAGCCGCACGGCGCCATCCCCGGCACCCGACGCCGCCAAATCGGCGCCTCGACAGACGGCAACCGACTGCATCCAACCGCTAGCCAAACCCACTGCTGCCGACCCGACACCGCCGCCGTGCGCATCCCGTATCACCAAGGCTGGCTTCTTCTTCATGAAGTTCCACAGCGACAAAGACCTGTGCACGATCCTTTACTCATCAAGGTTATAGCAACTGACAATGAACAATGTGCTTTGATGACTCGTCAACACTGTAATCCTTAACATGCTTATAGTTGAGGATTAATGCGATGAGCAGCTCATCAGACAAGTCACTCCCTATCAAAACGATATACTTGATGAGCTCAACATCATAGTAATGTTTCATGTCACTGTTGCTCACTAATCACCACTGCCACTGACTCCACTCTTCTGAGCTGTGCAGTGTGCCACATGCAACTGTCACTGTTGATATGAGGCAACACCAACATGCTGACATCTTACTCACCCGTCATCCGACCCAGTAATCCAATCGCTATGCGATATCATAGCGCAGCAGTCAATGGATTCACCATGTCCGCGATAGACTAGTTGCGTCTCCTCGGGTATCTTCCACAGTCGACACGTGTGGTCTCGTCCCGTCGACACGGCGCGCTCTCGTTTCAACACTGCTAATGACAGCACTTCGCTCTGGTGGCCGAAAAGGGAGTCCATGTAAGCGAGGTCGTCTATGCTCCACTGCTTGATGCTGCGGTCGTACGAGCCCGAAAACAACTCGTGTGTGCCCTCTCTAAATGACAAACACTGCACAGTGCATAAGCATTGTTGTTGAGAGCAGATATGGTTGGTAGATGTAGGTAGAAAATAACATTAGTGGTTGTGACTGTACCGAAACTGCGTCCTTATGTCCCGGGAAGGCTCGTATGACTTTGTGCGTGCGCGCATCCCACACACGCACTTTGCGGTCATAACCACCAGAGGCTAAAAACCGTCCATCTGAACTCAACTGCCAAGCAAAGATGAGTGAGTTGAGAAATCTGTGCCTAGCTAGTCATGACTTGACATTGATGTTTACACAAGCTAGAAGCCTTGATGTCCAAGTTACAAAACAACTACTCACCGACAAACACAGTGTGTGACGGCTGCCCTCATGGCCACCTCCACCTTTGCCACCTTTGCCGCCCTTCCCTTTCCCTTTCCTCCTGCCACTGTGCCCGTCGCTCACAGCGTGCCCGTTCGCATGCCCATTGGCTGTCGGTGCTGATGTTGACGGCTCCTCATCACCTACATGTTGGAACCGCGTGCGTGCGCTCGTCTCAACATCCCCTGCCCAACACACACATTATGATGAGCTCGACTGACAGGCATAACACCTGTACAATGTAGCAAAGTATTGATGTTGTCCATACATTGAAAGATTGCGCCGTCCTTTGATGCGGAGTAAGCCGTCGCATCATCGTGAGACAACACCACAGATGTTATGCTCAAGCGATGCCCGCGCCACAAGGAGTCCACGGGCAGCGGCTGCTCTGCTCCACTCGCAGGAGCAACCACGCGCGCCGCGATCTTCCGCTGAAGCATGCCAGCAGCCTCCATCTGCAAAATATGTACAACGCGTGTTGATGTTGGTGTTAGTGCGTGCGTGCGTGCATGTTTGCGTGCGAGAGTGCGTGCGTGCCTGTGCACGCGCACGCACAAACACACACACTCAGGCATGTGTGCTTGTGTGGGTGTGCACCTAGGTCTTGAGCACATGCACATGCTTCGGGAGTGCTAAGAACCCATAATTCAATCATGCATACAACTAGCCAAAAACATGTGATCTGTTCAAGACAAACAACACTCTCAAATGCTAGGTATATGCTGCGAAGTAGGTATCAAACATGGACAAACTCATGGCGTAATGTTGGACACAATACCTGATCCTGCCGAAGGCGTTCAGTGACGGCTGCATCCTCGTCCTCATCTGCTTCATCGGCGGAGCCCCTGGCATCCGTGCGCATGCGGTCCAAATACGCCTTGGCTGCAATGTGGACACAATTAGTGAGCTGATCCAAAGAGAGTCTGGCCAAACCAAATTCAGGTCTGGTTGGGAAACCCAAACAAGAACTCGCATGTCTTCTTTGTGCCATCCAGTAAGGGACATTTGCATGATTACACAATTCAAGGTTGCTTGCGATTTATATCCTATAAGCTCAGTGTTTATAACGCGTATGCATACGACGCGCTACGCATATACAATTGTGAGCATGCACTGAACTGACAACTTACCAATGCATGTGTGTGTAACTGTTGTGTCAGGTAGTAGTAGCATTCCAATGCAACCAACATGAGCGTACCAAGGCGCAACCGCTTTTCCTCTGCCGTCTCTTCGTGCCCATTCTCCTCATCCTCTGTGGCAGGGCCCTCCTCACCTCGCTCATCATCGCTCTAACACAACCCAACGAAGACACAAAAAGTTGAGTACAAATACCACAACTCATGGCTGGCAACCTGCAAAAAGATTTGTGCAACAAGAACCTCAACTACAACACACAACGACACTGTTGAAATTCAGTTATAACAACACTGTTGAACTGTAGTTGATTTACAGTTGTAGCAATACGGATCCTACCGGCTCGGACTCAATCTCCTCCTGCTCAAGGCTTGCAAGGGCTGCCTTCCTTTTGCTCGCACCTCTGCCACCTGTGTCTTCTGTGCTTCTGGCTCTCTGCTCATGCATACACATGCTCACAAGTTACTGCAAGCGCCTTTGATTACTTCTTGCCTTGTACCAACGTACAAACCCAAACACGCAGCACAGATCAAGCGTGACATATTCATGCATGCTGACTGCACTGAATGGTCATGCTGTTCATCACTCACCAAAACATAACGGTGACTCCACTGCATGTTGATTGCAACACAACACTCGCATCAAGACATATCCAACTAAGATATACAGCATCACGCAAGCAAATTATCATCAACACCCAAGCAATGCACGCCGACTGACAGGCGACCTCCAGCAGCGACAATGTATTGGGTCTGTACCTTACGAGAGGCCCCACGCGCCTTCACCATCCTCATTCGGTTCACTTGTTGGGTAGCAGGACAAGCTGGCACACTTATTTGTCGACACGCAAGTGCCAGGCGCCGCCTCCGCCCCCGCCGCCGCCGCCGCCAGTGCCGCCGCAGCTCACAACTTGGGTTAGGGTTGGCCAGTTCTAGGGTTTCAGTCCAGAGTTGTATGCCGCTGCAGACAAGGCACAGCAGGCAGCGAGATACAGTGATGTTCCGGAACTTAAAAAACAACGTTGGGAGTGTTGCAGCTCTTATTGCTTGTGGAACCTGATGCTCGGCTGCCATCCTATTGTATTACTTGACTATACATCATTGATGCATGTGTGGGTGTGGGCTGTTCTACCTGCAGTGCCTCGCAGTGTCAGCATGCGCAATGTGGTATTCTATAGGTGTTCAATAATCACTGGTGCATTGTGGATGTGTTTGGCACAACAGTTGCACGTGTGAATTGCGCCTGCAAACTTCTCCCAGCATGCTATGACACGCTCATTCACACTGCCAATCGCACAATCCACATCATCAACACTGCAAGATGACACTTCGGACATGGTGTCTCAAACAATGCGAGTCAACAAGCATTGCCGCCATTCCACAAACCCCCGTCACAAAATGGCACTAGCAGAGAGCGCTTGTTGGCTAACACTGGTACCATGTGGGTATGCATCTCCATCATCACTCCCCCTCCCCCCCTACTTATGCGTCGCAAACGACAAGTACGCATTCCACACGACCGCAACGACATTCGCCGCCGCCACCTGCAGCTGCGGCTTCACGAACCCAAAGTTCACAAACTGGAACGGCACCCAAATCTTCCAGTTCGTCACCACCGCTTCCTTCCAGTCACTCCTCAGCTTGGCTCTGATCTGATCAGGGCGGCCCTCGAGAGTGAGCAGGGCCGAGAAGAAGACCGCGATGAAGCAGGGGGCGAAGAGGAGCTGGTCCAGAGAGAGGCGGAAGAGGGTGGAGGAGAGGGAGGAACCGGAGATGGAACGGGAGAGGAAACCGTACCTGGGGAGGGGGGAGAGAGTGTGGGTGCGGATGTGGGTGGGCGGGTGAGTGGGTTGCAAGTGTGAGTGTGCGCGTGCGTGTGCATGTGTGCGTGCTGATGGCAGACTTGTGTTCGTGCGTGTGTGCATGTGCATGGATGTGCGCGCAAGTGAGTGCGCTTGTGCGCATGCAGGACATTTGTGAGCCTGCTAATGAGCATGCACGCACAGCCGTGTACGCGGGTGTATAACGCTGTGTCGCACGCACGCGAACGCCTATCCACCCACCCACCCTGCGCGCATGCATGCACACATCCACGTCTCCCCCCCCCC
>RHPI01002823.1:710446-766163 GCA_009103225.1 Chlorokybus atmophyticus | reverse complement strand
ACACGTGCACTTGGCAAGCACCTGGCAAGCAGCTGACAAGCAGGCAAGCAGGCAAGTCACCGACGTGTGATGGTACCTCACACGTGGAGAGGCCGCCTCTTTAATAGGTGGCTTCAACGTGGAGGTAGCGCAGGGAAGCGAACTTGAAGCTTGGGCTGCGTGGACGAATAGGAGGCCGCCGCCGACGCTTCTGATTGGCCGAAAGCAGGTCGCCGCCCCCTATAAGTACCCACGTCACCCCCCAGCTCCTGGATACCAATGTAACAGCACCACCGTCGCCGGTGATGCCCCTTCAATCCTCTACCCCAACACCCACACCGCCTATGACAAGCCTTTCGACGGCGTGGCCGCCACTGAGCAGAGAACTGAAAGTCCCCACATCAGATTGATGTGACCTTTTATATCAAGAGTATATCAACTATATAACTCTCGATAATTAACTCACAACTAGACATCGACCCTACAGATAGGGTAGGTTAGGAAATCTAGCGTGAGCCAATCACAGCTCAGATAAGGTACCTATCCAAAGATACCTATCGTAAGGTACCTAACGAGATAGTGATCACATTATATCAAATGTGACACTAAATAGGCTTGAATAAGCGGTTCTACACCCATTGGGACTTATTTAAGCTATGATAAAGCATCATAGCCTTTAATAAGCGAGGAACCGTAGAAAAGAGGTATAGATAAGCATATTTAAATACTTATTCATACAAAATGTGTTATTCAGGTAGCAATAATACCCCTATTATTATTGCTCCCGTTACATTCCCCCCCACTTAGGTTTTCAACGTCCTCGTTGAACTCAATGTCACAGCCCACTCGACCACAAAAGACTTGATGCTTTTATGGTCGATTTGTGGTAATTTAATGTACCTTCCCGTTACATTCCCCCCCACTTAAGGGCGGCCATCAGCTGGGGAATCTTCCCAGGGGTCTGATTTAGGGTCTGTCACCGGCCCCACCATCCAAGGACCGGCCAATTTAGGCCCAAACCGGTCAACGCGCCGCTGCCGGCCCCACAGGTCGCGTCGCCGCGATAGGCAGGTCGCGCCCTGCCGCGCCGACTGAACTGGTCAGTTCGGCGCGACTGCCATTAGGCAAGTCGCGACCCATCGATGATGGCACTCATAAAGTGACCATTTACGATGTTATTGGATCGAGAAACAACGACCGCGGAATTCGTGTGCAAGGCAGGAATCGAACCCGGGTCTCAAGCTCCGATGACCAATGTCACAGCCCACTCGACCACAAAAGACTTGATGCTTTTATGGTCGATTTGTGGTAATCTAATGTACCTTCCCGTTACATTCCCCCCCACTTAAGGGCGGCCATCAGCTGGGGAATCTTCCCAGGGGTCTGATTTAGGGTCGGTCACCGGCCCCACCATCCAAGGATCGGCCAATTTAGGCCCAAACCGGTCAACGCGCGCACATCGCGCCGCTGCCGGCCCCACAGGTCGCGTCGCCGCGATAGGCAGGTCGCGCCCTGCCGCGCCGACTGAACTGGTCAGTTCGGCGCGACTGCCATTAGGCAAGTCGCGACCCATCGATGATGGCACTCATAAAGTGACCATTTACGATGTTATTGGATCGAGAAACAACGACCGCGGAATTCGTGTGCAAGGCAGGAATCGAACCCGGGTCTCAAGCTCCGATGACCAATGTCACAGCCCACTCGACTACAAAAGACTTGGTGCTTTTATGGTCGATTTGTGGTAATATAATGTACCTTCCCGTTACAGTGGGTGCCACGGCCCGGCAGCGCAGTTTGGGTTGGAAATAAAGAAGCCCCCAACTCAGTCCTGGTGGTGGGCAACACTGCTCCTGATGAGCCAGAAGCACACTTTTGGCTCCTCAAGCCTGCAAGCACCGAACAGTGGTCGTGGCCTATGCATGAAGTGCCACCGGAGGTAACACACCTGATCGGAGAGTGGCGGCATGGCGTTGCCAATTCCCCGCTACCACCGGCTGTGACCCAGAGTGCTGCGCCAACGCCTCAGGCCTCGCCTTCGTGTGCTAGGCAAGAAGTAGCCGAGTGTTCTGCACATCCTGCCTCCCCTCAACCACAGCCATATGCTCGCAATCCCAATTCAGCACCCTCCCTTCCTGCCGCGGTGACTCACTTGCCACCGCACTCTGACCATCCGGAGGCATCTCCATCAAGAAGCAGCTGTAGCTCGCCCTCTCCCTCTAAGCTTGCCACATTGATCCTAGCCTGTCTTGTTAGTAAAGAGATTGATCGAGGTGTCTTGAAAGCTGCGCTGAAAGACAAAGGCTTTATGCTCGACCTCATGAAGCAACATGAGGTCGTGGAGGAACGGGAGGCAACCAACAAGCGCAAGGCTGTGAAGCAAGAAGATATCGCCTTACCTACTCTGAGTGACAGTGCCACGGAGAGCGCCTGCCAGGATGTGCAGGGTGACAAAAAAAAAAGAAGAAGGTTGTTGGAACAAAGGACGCTGACAGGACCAAAAAAGGAAAGGTGAGGCATCGTTACAACATTAGAAGAAGCACAGCGCCTTGAAGCCTCACTGGGGCTGAATGTGTGTCCTGAGTAGGCACAGGCGGATTTACAGCGTCAAGTGGCTGCTCAGCATCGTCCAGAGAGACAGCCGGTGCGGCACGAGCTGCCTAAGCTCAAAGCACCGACGCGCAGACGCTTTGGGGGGCTGACTCGTAGTGCAAAGGAGTTGATCACCCTACAGTACGCCCAAGACGCGCTGCATCACCGCATGCGGCATGCCTCGAGGTGGGTGACGAAAGTTTGCAATAAGTGGGAGCAAACGCGGAGAATGCGGTCTAAACAGACCTCTGGGGATTGGCCGTGGTTGGAACCCATACACGATATGGCCATCCGTAGTACGTTGTTGCCCCTCGCCGTCCTCGATATGATGGTGTTGTTGCTGCCGCAGCACCCCGGCAATGTGCAAGAGCTATCTGCGGAGCAGAACTTCGACCTGCTGCAGCAGATGTACCTGTCGATGTCGACTAATGCGGGTCGAGATGTGTGCCACTACCTGAGCAAACATACTGGGTGGCAAGTAAAACCATTCGAGCTGTACTTGGCATGCTTTGGCTGGCAGTGGCTGTATGTCATACGGCACGTCGAGCTGATTCTGTGGAAGCTCGAAGAAAATGACGATGCGGGGGAGTACACGAGTGACGACAGCCATGTCGAGGGCCTGGATGAACGCATGCTGGACGAGACCACCAAGACCAGCAGGTGGTGTATGGCGGCAGATGGGCGTCAGGTGATCGAGCAGGCAGTGGAGCGTTATGCTGCGCCATTCAGATGGGAGTCGCTACGCCTGCGACGCGATAACAGAGTTTGGTGGCAGAGGCAGCTTGCACACCCGCGTGCACCATGTGTGCTGATTTGTCGCATTGAAGAGCCACCCCCCCCAGCGGATGGGGAGACGCCCTGTTGCAAGAAAGCGATGTGCCATGTCTGCATCATAGCACATCAGAAGACTGTGGCAAATAAATCAAAGAATCTACAAGCGTGTCCATTCTGCAAGCAACCTCACCCGTTTTGGTCGCCACGCCTGATGCAAGACGCCAACGTGTCGGCGGTGATTTGGCCCCCGCCTTGATGCCAATTGTGCATGTATTGTAGTTTTGTGTTGGCTTCCTGTGAACCATGTAGGTACATGTATAGTTGCAGCATGGTGCATGGTGCACCAGAGATCTGCTGTTGTTAGAAGCATTGGCTGTACATGTGTATGATGACTGCCCGGCGCATGAGTCAGTGCATGGCTTGCATACCTCGCTGGTTTAGAGCGTGGTTGACAGCAACAAACTCGGACAGCGCTCTGGGTTCCATGGCATGACAGCACAGTATTACTCTACGATCGTGGTAGTATGCGAGTATCCTTGTACTGTAGTACCATTAACAGATAGAGTACCATTCATGTTGATGTAGTACCATGCATGGTACTGCAATAGCGTATAAGGTACAGTCGTGCTTCACTTGAAGTTTGACCCATTTAGGGTTCGTAAGCTGGCAACCCTAAATTGATGCCCATACCCTAAAGTCTCGCTCAGTTTGTGGGCAGCCGTGCCGATTCCTATTTTGCATGATGTCGGCGGCAGCAGTTGAATCACCCTCACCTAGGAGACCATGCTTGGTGTGCCCACAATGCAATGCGTACGTATGTGCCAATGGCCGTAGGCAGCAAATGCGAGCACACTTGACCGAATGCCAGCGAGTGCAGACAGTGTGCCACGGTTTTAGTGCTGCTTGCTGGCATCACACCACACACAATGTCGACGTGTTTGGCTGCCGCCTCGGCCAAGTGCTGTGCAAGGAACCCGAGTTTTTCCATTGCGTGCAGTGCGTGTGCGAATCGTGCTCGCGCTCATGCTTCGAGTGGCGAGGGGAACCCATGCGCTTCTTCACATGGACAACACCGGGACATGTGGTTAGTGGACAGGTGGTGGATGCTGTGGAGGTAATCCACAAGAGTGGACCGCGACGTATCACTGCATGTTATGTTGGGCGTATGCTTATTTCATGCATGTTGAAGCTGTTGTCGCATTCAGAGCAGTCTTGCACGGTGTGGGCGTGGGCAGTTCCATCCCCTGGCCGCTGTAGAGGAGGCAGACCATCGACCGTTGGACAGCGCACTGCATCGGCAGCGGAACGCAGTTAAGTTGGGATGCGAGCTGCTGATCGGTGTGAGTGTCATGGTGCATTGGCCGCTGTATGGGGAATGGTATGCGGGCGTTGTGGAATCATTCAAGCAAGCGTCAGGTCAGCATCGCTTCGTGGCGTGCGAGATTGAGGACGCATCATATATGCATGGTGCAATGGAAAATGTCTTTGCAGGGCAGCACCGTATAGTATTCGATGACGGTGATCGACCACAAACCATCAACTTCAAAGGGCACAACGTATTCGCGTACACATCAGTTGACGGGGCACGCCATGTTCTGCGCGCCGGAGGGGAGAACGTCAGTCGCAAAGTAAGCCCGGACGGCATCATTGTTAGTCTTTGGCTAGCACCACGGCCAGCCTTGACCACATACACGCCATTTGACAACAAGCTGGGACGCACACGCAGACCAAGGGCACTCGACCTATTCTGCGGCGGTGGCGGTGCCAGTGTCGGTCTATACCACGCAGGCTTTGACGTGACCGGGATGGACATAAGTCCCTCCTCTGAGTACCCGCTGCCCTTCATACACCGCGATGTATGCACCCTGAGTGCAGGAGAGCTGAGCGAGTACGAGCTCATCTGGGCCAGTCCACCATGCCAGGCCTATTCAGGTGCTATCCAGGCACCTCAACGGGCGGCACATGGCACATCCTGGAGACACTATGATATGATACCGCTCGTCCGACGTCTGCTGCTTGCAAGCCAGGTCAAGTTTGTGATTGTAAATGTGCCAGGAGCAGCTTCCTCATTCAGACCCAATCTGTCCCTTTGTGGCACGATGTTTGGCCTATTAACTTTCCGACACCGTCTGTTTGAGACACAGCCAGTGGTAGCTACCCCACCAGCACGCTGCTCGCACGCGGGCAAGGCAGTTGGACTGCTATCGCCGCACCTGTCCGCTAGCGCGAAGAAGACAATCGTGACATCAAACGCGCCACAGCAGATGTACCCGGTCTATGGCCTTCCAAGCACCAGGGGCGGCATTGCTGCGTGGCAAACAGCGCTGGGAGTGCCATGGATGACCTCGGCCGTTTCCATAGCGAATGCAGTTCCTCCCGCAATGGCGGAATGCATAGGGCGTCTCATGCTTGAAACAATGGATATGCGCTGTGACTACCCTCCTGTGTCATGGAACTATGAGGCTTGAGTGTGGTGCGCTGTATTGATGCTTAATGCCACACGGCGGACTGATTGTTGAATGTTGCATGGATCATTCGATTGTGGTGACAATTGTGCAGTGACAGCTGCCCGTTATTGTACACGTCCACATGCAAAAGTCTTAGCATACGATTAGCAATGCCTAACTGACTGATATGCTCCAAACTGAGAGTAGTGAGACAAGTACATGTGTCACGTGGAAGTGCAGAGAACGTTCACCCAATACTTGCCCTCTTGTACTCGGGCGCTGTCCTTATCAAACATGGGGAGCAGCTGGATAATGCCTTTGACTTGCTCCAGAGTCACGACATCGAGATGTGGACCGCCTCGACGCTTTTCCCATTCCAGAGCGATGCACTTTGTGTCGCTCGTCACATCCAGCTTCGTGTACCAGCGGACAAACACGACCTCCTTCCACACGCGCTCGCCGCTAAAACCCCACACCACCACGCGCAGAAAAAGGAGTGCCTGAGCCCACCACGTCACGTTCACACCGTCCTCATCACCTTCCAACTCAAGTGTAGAGAACCAACCGCTGCCCATGGAACATCCCAGTTGCGCGCGCCATGCTGACTCCTGATGTCATGTACACCGCTGCGCCTCCGTTCACCACGTGAACAGCACGCCACCCGTCGGCCAACTCCAGTTGTTCCCTCCTCAACCAGCTGTCCAGGGTGGCAGGCAGCTTGTCGGCAAATGGAGTCTTCAAGGCGACTTGGCGGCTACGCGCAGATCCGCTCCAGTACGGGCTGGACTCCCTCCTTGTCAGCACATCCATCCGTAGCAACTTGTCCGTCTTCTCCATGACATTACAGCACTGCTGCCGCGCCTGCGCCATGACCGAGCGCATTTCGGGATCCACGACCATGCCATCCTCTCTCACATATTCCGCACAGCTCCATGCCTTCAGGATACGTGCCCGGTAGTCCCGGTTGTTGCCACCACGCGCCCACCGTTTGATATTTTGGGCGTGCGTCTGCTCCATGCGGTTGGCGCTGAACTAATCTGCGTGTCCACTGCTGACAATTGCCGGCCCAAAATGAGTGAGCTGATGCATCTTCTCGATCTTCCAACCTGACTTCTGTGCAGAATATGACGACAGTAGCGGATGCAACACTGCAGCTTTGAAGGCAGCCAGCTCGTTGTCGGCTGTGGTCAGGGTCTCTCTTGTGTGTTCATGCGCCTTCAGCAACTTCTTGTTCCACTGGGCAAGCGATGCGGCAGCAATGGTGAAGAAATCGTTGCCCTCACTGTCGAGCAGCAAACCGTCTGCGAGGACCGGCAGCAGCTGCAGCACCGCCACTTTCTCCACCACCTGAAAGGAGTGGTCGGACAGGAAGAAATCTACTGTGCTTGTGGGTGCCTTGAAGTGCGAAACCCGCAGAGTCGCCTTGCATGCATTCAGCCTGTGCACATCTGCTCGTGAGCACGTGTTGTTGGCTTTTGTGTTCAACACAAAAGCAACACCAAAGACGTGCCTGGCCTGCAGAATCTGTCTCGTGGATGGACGCATTCGTTCCTTCGCGGCGTCGTACACAGCAGCAAGCAGGTGGTCAATGATGCCTCCCAGCACATGCATTGCGTCAGGGGCAAGACGAGAGTAGCAGTCAGCTCCCGGCACCCGCGACTGTCGCCAACCCCACAGTGCATTCTGTTGCCAAACCACATTGCCTGGTTTCACGGAAAGCCATTCATCCTCACGAATGCCGGTAATTTGACCATTACCTCCTCGACATGCATGGAGTGCTGCTCTTTGAAAGCCTTGGCTGTCTGGCGTGCATTCCTAACACCGCTATGCAGGTCCGCCCGCAGCTGACGTATTGCTGGTGTGTAGAAGGCCTCGGTTCTCAATTCCCGGTCCTCATCCATCTCCAACAGATCTGATTTGGTGACGAGACAAACATCGCAAGGATGTCGTGTTTGGTTGCCCGACACAGTGCGTGCGAGTGTGGCAGTCTCCTACAACACGACAAACTCAGATGTTCTACTGACAACATCCTCCGTGCACTGTTTGCTGGCGGGCTGCATCCGGTTACAACCATTCATGCCCACTACCTGCAAATCGCTGATGTAGTTGGCAAGCGCGGGAAACACACGACGCTCGATGCCATTCGGGTCGATGAGCTGCAGACCTTCCCAACTCGCCCGCTTCACATCCCCTAACACTACATTCAAAGCGTCATGAAAAATCTCACGTTTCCGAATGGAGAACGATTCCTTGCCCTGCGCCCAGGTGGGATGCCCGGCCACTGCGTGAACCACCGGCAGAAGCGCTATCATAACAACCCCCATGTTGCTAGCATACATGTCCCAACTGTAGTTGGCAAGCGATGCCATCAGAGGGTAGCCAGAGCGCTTGCCCGCGCTGTCCAGCGTGGTCTTGTCACTGTACAGAATGGCAGGCGCCAAGTAGGACGCTTCCCCCACCTCTCTCCTCAAATCCACCTCCACATCCTTCCACCAATCGCCCGTGGAAGGATGGCCAAAGCTGTGCTCGTCACCAGTGTACTGGAGATTGAAGCCATTGGCGGCATGTGGATTGCCATACAACCGCGCGAGCCATACCTGCTCCGACCAAGAGCATTACTTACTATGCTGGCCTCAGAATAGATACTGCATCGATACTGCATTAGGTACTGCATTTCACAGACCTTGGCCGGCATATATGTGACGCAGATGTCCTGATCCTCAGGGTCTCCAGGCTTGCGCAGGTCAGCCGTCACGTAGTTCTGATATGGCAGCACACTCGCATGTGCATATGTGACATGGCTCTAATGGTTGAAGCACATGCACCGCACACCGTGAACACACCTCAGACTGAAAGAAAGCAATCGTGGTCAGGAGGTAGCTGGCCGCATGCACACCGGTCTCCCACTGGAGCTCTTCCGTCAGGAAGTGTGCATTTCGGATGCACTTGATGATCCGCCCCATGTCGGAGGCCGACAGGCCTTGGCCGTTGTTGCACTGCACGAATGCCACTGCAAGAGCATGCTCCGAGCCATACCACCTGGATTCCGACGCGTGCGAAGGGACGCCTGCACTTCCATGTTGGCATGCCACAGGTATCTCAGGCACACGCACACATCGAAAGCCCTCGTTCACTTCCTCCTCCTCCTGTTGCTGCTGTGCGTGTGTCTCCTGGAGGAATCCTTCAGCATCAAGCATGTGAGCATCCTGGATGGAACTCCCCGGTTCAACATGACCCGCATCGTACTGTAATGGACGCTGGCCGACATACAGCTTGATCTGCTTGCACACCCTGCTGCTAATAATGTGCATGTAGACCGAGCTGCGTGTGGCGAAGCGCATGTGGCAATACGGACAAAGGACTCCCATATCTCACTACTAACGTCGACACAGGTGTCGCCAATGTAACCTGCATCATATCCAGCAACACGCACACCCGCCGCCGCCGCCGCCGCCGCCGCCGCCACCGCCACCGCCACCGCTACCCTTGCATGCCAGAGGCGGGAAACTTGGCCGCCATTCACTGGCTCCGTCGTACCATTATTATGGTACGATCGAGCCATTGCACGTCCAGGGTGAGTCTCTGGATATTTTTATATACATATATATTCTGATTGAACCGTTTCAATGGTACGAAGATGCCTTTGCCAAAAGGTCTAGGCATTGTACAAAGGTACCATTGAAATGGTACCTTTGTACAATGGCAATGGCAGTTCGTACCATTGACAACTCTGGCAATGTCAGTCCCCCTGCGCATGAAAACACCATTGATAGCTCCGCCAAGCTATGCCCTTACAGGGGCGTGATGCCGAGGGTATGTGGCGTTTGGAAGATCGTTGGCGGCGCTGCCAGGGGCGTAGTGGGCATTGTGGTCGAGGTCCGGGATGAATTCCATGTTCGCACAGGGCGGGCAGGGTGCCGGAGGGGTGTCCTCGGTGTCAAACCCCACCAAGACTACCAAGGGCACATCCAATGACAACAGTGACTCGGGCGATATCTTACAGGGCTCCCCCTCCGAGTGGGCAAAGGCACACCACAATACTGCCTCTAAGAAAATCCGACCCACCAGCAGCTGCGACCACGGCGACATGATTGAAGGGACCAAACAAGACTGGCATAACCAAGGTGGGTTACGATGCACTGTCAATGCCACATGCTAGGGTTCTTTTATCTTGCACATGCACAGCCTCAAGTATCTTGCACTTGACATACATTGTCAATACGACATGCACACCCTCATGCACAACCTCCAGTGTCATGCACATGAACAGCATGACCAATCTCGCAAATGCACAGCCTATTTCTACTTGCGGGAGCTCACAAGTCGCAAAAGAGAAGCTGCGGAGTCAAACGAACGGGTAATCTATGACCTAGTTTAATGTTTCCAGCGGTAATTAAGCAGTATGCTTGCAGATTGCCATGTTGGTCAGAGTGAACCAAGAGCAGCGCGGCAGGCTGACTGTCTGCCTGGCGGAGTGCAACAAAGCGGAAGACGAGGTAAGCGTGTGTATGCTGATGGGCTAGTCCTCTGGCAGCACGCCACTCTTACAGCATTACCAAATGCAGGTGGTCACTCTCAAAGCGACCATCAAGCGCATGCGCGTGCACGGCGAGGCGCTGACATTCAAGCTGAAGGACGAAGTAGCCGCTGTACTGTCAGCGAGCGAGGCAGCGGATGAAGATGACTCCGGCGTTGAAGCAGAAGACTCGTCGGAGGAGGAACAGGAGGAGGGGGTTTGAGGAGGAGTTCTGAGGCAGGCACCACGGGTTGACAAGCTGCGCATGAGTCCGACAGCTAGACTCAATGTTATAGGATAGTTTCATGCGCAAGTCGGCTGCTCAGTTGTAAGTGGACATACTCTCACCACTGCCCGTACATTGTATATATTGTGGGCTTTTAGGTGCAAGACCAAACAATCAGTCCAAGGTTTGTACAAGCTGCATGGCATGTTAGTGTTGGCTTACGGCAAGAATTGCCAACTTTTGTCAAATGGCAAGGGTCACATATTAACAGCAGTGTAACGGCAAAGAAACTGCCGGCTATTGCTGTCAGCTGTCCGTAACTACCGGTCAACGGCCGTCTGTGCACATCGACCAAAGGGTAACTGGTTGACAACTTTCGGCCGGTTAGTGCCACTGACAACCACTTTCGGCCCGCGGCCGTCTGCGTCAGTCTACTTAAGCCAACGGCAAACCCAACAGTCCAAAAGTAATATTTCAGGCAGGCTCAGGCAGGCTCAGGCACCAGTCAGTCCCTCAGTCCTTAGTCAGTCACCGTGTAAAATTTGCGACGAATATCAATTGTGTTTTACGCAAGATGATCAACCCAATTGATAGTAGATTAAAACGTTATTTGCGGCATGCAATTTGTGCGAGCCGTTTCAATGGTGAAATGAGATCACACACCGGTATATATCGGCACGCACTTATACATTTATGGTTTTGTATACAAAGTCATAATGTCTAACAATTTAAAGTATGTTTACAACTTCACCGGCCACATTTCCTTGACATATTAAAAATATGCATCATGTAATTTACCCATGATACATGATGTATGCTTTGTAACGTGCATGCCTTTCTACATACAATTACATGACAATTACAACATGATTATGACATTATAGCATTAAATATTGACTACATGACATATGCTATAGTGTACTCGTTGATGCTGTTATTCAAACAATACTTTTGCTGTAACATTACGCTAAAGAATCATGCACGTAAAAACGTTCATACTGTACACCCAATCAATCTGCTCGAAACATTATGTTTTACACATGGCAAGTGGTATAGATGATAACGTACAAGATTTGGGGTTCGCTATAATGCAGACATAGTTTCACGCTTCAGGAGCATACAGGAGGATTTACCTACACGAAGAGGTGATGAAACAGGGAGTGTCAATGTGAGTCTTAGTCTGAGATTTTTTCTCCTTTGCCGTGGCCGTCGTCGTCCGCCCACCTCGGAATTGGGCGGCTCGCAGCGCACGCTCGGCGGATAAGGCGGGGCGGTGGCGTTGGCGGACCAATCAGCGCGCAGAAGTTGCTGACAGACACGCGCCAGCCACCAGACACGCGGTCCGCCGCGGAGCAGAGCAGAGGACAGAGGGCTCTCGTGGGCCCAGCCCCTCGCGCACCACATCACCCTAATCACGTGTCCAAAAGGAGACACACTTGCCCTACCAAGGACACCAGACATGCACCGAGACAAAGTATCTCATATCGGTGCTTTGGTGTCTGACCCAGGGGATAGGGTGTGAAGAAGAGTGGGGTGAGTGGTGCATTGGTGTTTGGGGTAGGGCGTAAGGCGTTAGCCGCGGAGGGGAGGGAGAGCTCGCCTTTGGCTGGACAAAAGGGCGAGGCCGATTGGGTACAAAGTGTACGCACATTGTTGTTGAAGGCATCGGCGCGTGGGTGTTAGGTGTTGTCGTCGTCGTCGTCGTTCGTTTTGTTCTCGCAAGTCGCAGCCATGGCCGCCGCTACCGCCACCACCGTGTCCCTGCAGGTACGGGGAGAGTTAGAGTGACGCTGGGTCCGGTCTGGGACGCATTGCTGTGGAGGCCTGCACGCCACATTGCTGCATGTTGCTGTCATTGTCACACTGTCATCGTTCTTGTTGTCGCTGGGGTTGTTGATGGCATTGGCAATGTTGTTGATGTATGTGGTTGAACGCTGCTCACGCTGCGGTGTTGTGATTGTGCAGCGTGCGGAGTTCCTTGGCCAGCAGGTCCGGCCGTCCCTCCCCGCTCGCCAGGTCGCCCGCTCCGCCTCCCGCACGACGATGATGAGCGCCAAGAAAAGCAAGGGCGGCAACTTCAACAAGATGTACGAGGACAAGTCCGCCCAGAAGAAGTGGGTGGACGCCTCCGGCCGTCAGTCCACTGGTAAGGGCGTCTACGCCTTCCGCAACAAGTACAGCGGCAACGTCGACGAGTACTCCCCCATCTGGACACCCGAGCAGTGGTCGTCCACAGGCGACACCTACGCCGCCGGTGTCCCTGGCCTGGCCGTCTGGCTTGTCACCTTTGGCGCTGTCCTCCTTGTTGGTGGGTACCTCGTCGTCTCCACCTCCGCCCTGTAAAACAATTGTCCCACCAACAACAAGCATTTCAACTGTGTCGCCAGCAACATCTGCACGCACCCACCCTACTACTGTGAGGCTACCACCATCCAGGCTTCCAACTAGCCTCTCTCAGTACAACACTCAAAGACATATACACATACACACACAAGCCGCCCTGTGTTTATTCGCGCTCTATACTAGCTTGGATAATCGCTAGTAGTACCATAGCACTTCCCTGCCTTACCCCCCTTTTTCACCCGTAATACTAGCACCTGTTCACTTACACTGTTGGCACTGTCTCCCCTGTGAGCAATGACGTTGTGCAGTTGACAAGAATCTGTGTGGGTGGGGAATGAAATGGCAGCATGCACAGCTTGTGATATTGCAGCACTTAGCTATGTATCAGCCAATTGCACAGCAGCAGTTGCCACGCACGCATTGTATACTGATACACAAACAGCTCCTTTCAATCCCTGTGCAAGTGTCGTCTGGCATGTTGATTAATTTAAGTTCTTTGGCGCTAACAATGTGCAAAATGATTGCAACGAATATGTCAATGTACAGTGTCACAATCGGCAATCAACACCTGACGCTATATTAAGAGTTTATTTAGTCGATCCATGCACAAATGCACAAATGCATACATTACTGTGATTACAATGAGTGCTGGGCAGATGGTGTAGTTACAGTAAGCAGCAACGAGCATCATGGTGCTGCAAAATGCGAGTGTCTGTGTGGATACAATTTTTTGTATGCTCGTAGTAAGGCGAGATGGTCGCGTGAGAGCTGCACTACACATCTGTTGCGACTTAATATGAAAATTAGGGCAATCATTTGCAACTATGTTTGCACTAACTGTTGGCTTAAATCTTTGTGAATGTGAAATCACAGCCAGTGCCACTAACTTAGCATTTGCAAGCCAACCACAAGGACGCTTACTTGAGTCCCGTCGGGTTCAAGGTGCTATTACTAGCTACAGTGCGTTTCGATCTCAATGCAAGAGCCCCGTACCTGTTCTGCAATATATCTCAGCACCACAAAGAGAGTACTCCTTCCAATTGATTACATTACAAGCAGCAGAAGCGCTAACCCAAACATCTCCCTACCTAATATAGAGTCAGCCTATGTAGCTGTTGTATGGTACCAGTTGCTGTGCCTACTGCCCAGCATCATGTCACAGACTGGCAAGTTACCGAGGCAACAGAGGCTGCTTCTCGACAGTCTCTGTGGGTGGTGCAACAATCTCAGGCTTGGCCGAGTGACCGTGTCCACCCTTCTTCTTGCTGAAGGTCTTCCAGTACAGGGCTCCAAACACCATGAGCTGTCACAAGAGACCAACATCTAAGCACACGACCTCACGCATCCATGAAAGGGTTAATGCTGCATCAAGTGCGGGGAAAAACAAAGATGTCAATTCCTACCGTGCCGGCCCATTGATAGAGTGTCAGCGGGTGCAGGAAGTAGATACATGAGAGGAGGATGCTCAGAAGCTGCAGATGGACACACACTTATAAGCATGGTTGCAAGGCACATGGCATCTTTTGACGCACGACCACAGCAGCTTTGGATCAGTAGATGGCACCTGTGTCAGCTGCCGCAGACCTACAGCAGCTGACACAACAGCGCACTCAGTGTCCTTAACATGGTGCCCCCATACCTGTCGTGTTGTCATGATGGTTGCGAAGACGAGAGCTCCCAGTGTACGGATTGTGTAAGAGATGAACATCTGGCCGAAGGTAGCAGACTGCCAAAACACAGTTCCTTGTAAGAGCTTGTGCCAGTCTGATATAACTGCAACATGACGTCTAGAGTTGCCAACTGCACTAGCATAGAGAACAGAACACCACTTCATGGTGCCTCACCTGTGGTGTGATGCACACCACAGGTCCAATGCACCATGTCTATCTGCAGGCATACAACCATCGTACCAGTGAGAGAGCCAGGATGGAAAACAACGACGAAGGGTAGCGAAGCACAAATGAAAGGGAGGGAAGGAACTGGCCGGAGCTGATAAGTCCTGCACACATGCACAGGTGATGGTGAGTGCTGCACTTCAGATACAACTGGGCTGGTATGCCAGTTGAAAGTTAATGCAAAGGGTGATGGTGGTCTTCCTTGTTGATGATAGTAGCAACAAGTCGTCATGATGAGCAGCTCACAACAGGACTAGGAGGGACCGCGAGCTGGACAAAACACTACTTCCTGAGTCTTGACATCATGTAACATTACATGTAGTAGGCTGTGTGCATGTCGGTGCAAGCTGACTAACGGATTGCTAATGCTGCTCGGGCAGCAGATGCGACTTCACATACTGTAATGTTAATCTCGATTAAACTAAACAAACAACTGCTGCTTGACTTACCCAAGGAGCTGATGCCGGAAGAACACATGGTCACATACAGAATTTGGTTGAAAATGTCCATCTGGTAACCCTTGAAAAGCATGTCTTGGAAAGTGCTTGTGAACCCGTCAAACCTGCAGTTGACAGTATTAGTGGCAAAGTCACTACTGCTACAGTCATCAAGTACTAGAGTGGCATTGTGTGCACGCCACTAACACTTCCAATGTGCAACTCCTGGTGCATACCCAAGATAGCCAATCATCAGGAGGGAACCAAACAGCAGACTTTGCAGTGCTGTCATGCCAACAGCAGCCTTTGAAGAGGTCTCCTGCAAGTTGGCAATGCGAGCAGGTCAGCACAACTTGCAACTGCGAGGTATCCAGTACTGTCGCCTCCATAGTTTCCATGCGTACCCCGGCAAGAACGAAAACGGTGCAGCCAATGGTCACGGCGACTGCAACCAAGTAGTCAGCGCCACCGTACTTCTTCTTCATGATAATGGTACCCCAGATCTGCCGAGCACGCGCATGCATAAGACAACATATCTCGCACGCTCTGAGTACAAGCCTGCAGCACAACTACCGGGAGCAAAGCGGACATCTATACCATGACAGGAATCATCTTGGCGCATTTGCCGAGAGTTTGCATGGGGAAGGAGAGGTACTTCAAAGCCTGAACAGAACAAATATGTGAGATCACGTGAGGAGATTATTGCAGGGTGCACATGCTTGAGGTTGTTCAATTGACACGCAACAAAAAGATTAACAGTGGCATGCCAACCGCAGACCAGGCGTTAGCTCAATCCAAGCAGCAACTATCTACGAAGTTGATTGCCATATGCAAGAGACAACTCCTTGACAGTACCCAACCGTTGTTGATTTGGCCGGGCAAAGAGTGCACAAACTCGTGGCCTACCTCATACTGGCAGGTAGTGGCTGCCACATTGGACAGTGAGATTAAGGCGTATTTGTACACTGGTGCAACAGGAGCGATCGGCCGGCCTCTAACCTGCATCGCATTGGCGGACGACCCAATTTGAGACAGTACTGAGCCAATGCAAGTTGCAAGCCATTGAATTGTAACCCAGCTTCAGCACTAGTCGCTCGCAGTCAGTCAAGTGCCAAATGCCACTTCCAATGCTAATGCATAATATAGATTAAAGTTGCAACCTTATACTCCGTTGCGCCAGCATGCTTATGAGGATGTCGTGAGCTTCAGGGCTTACCAATAGTGTGCCAAAAGCGATCGCGCAAGTCACAAGTCGGTTACACAGCACAAGGAAGAGAGAGTTCTTGAACATCTCGCCCTGCTCCCCGAAAGGCTGCGTCATGATTCTCTCCTGCATGCACGCAAAGTGTTTAGAGCGACGTTGAGAGGAACTAGATAACGACAACTTGGTGGACGAGACGCGAGTGCAATCATGCACTGCACTGGCCCACATCGGCCAACATTTGACGAGTGACTGACAACCCGTGCGAGCTAGCATAAAACTGCCTGACGTCATGGTATGTCAAGTCAAGCCGTACACGAGCAGCACCATTCATGGATTGAAGGCAATGTTGAATGCATTGCTCAAGAGGTATAAACGGAGCAGATTGTTCTGAGGCACAAAAGCTGGCATACGGTGCCGCGTTGCCGTGATGCACTAGGCCACAGCAAGCACTGGCCAACAGCTTGCGAGATACATATTCTGTCCTCACCTGGAGCAAGCCGTAAATCATGAGGCAGCCGACAATGCCAACGACGCAGATAGCCACCCGGACAAAGTCTGGCTTGCCATTGCCGGCGGCCTGGGCAGCGGCGGTGGGGCTCAGGGGCTTGGTCTCAGCCGCCGGCTTGTGCCCATCGGCGCCGGCCTCGGCATCCATCCCGGCCGCCATCAGGAACTCTGCTGCACCCCACCCACCCCACCACCCTCGTCGGAGCCCACGCCCCTACTCTCGACCCGGCTGCCGCCGCTGCCGCCTGACGCAGCGCACTGCTTAATGCCAGCGTCTCAGTTATGCGCTTTCTCAGCTGTAAACGCGAGCCTTTGTTGCACGCACGCACGCGTCATTACAACGCATTGACGGCAGGTGTGTTGCACTGTGTGCTCGCCGTTTGCCGGCAATTATAATTACGTCACATCATGCTACTTGTCATGTCGTTCCCGCTCAAAGCTGGTCTAGATCGGACGTTACCAGGCTGTGCTGAATCGCCTGCCGCCGTGCTTCCCACCTGGTGGGTACCTGACCGGCAAAGTTGCAGTATGTGTCTTGTGGACCGGTGCGGTGACAGCGAACTGTCGCTGGTCGTCGCGTTTGGTGCTCGCAACGTGCTTCGGACTTGCGTTGAACGCCCTGCACTTCTGGAAGCCTTTGCGGAAAGTACGTTGTCATCTTCCAATTGACTGGCGGAAGTGTGTGTAGCGTAAGAAAGCAGCCGAAGGGTGCCAGCTGGCGGCGGCGGCGGCGGCGGTCGCAGTGGTGGCGGTGGTTGTGTCGTCCCATACAGCTTGCAGAGGATGCTGTGCGCAAGGGGCGGGGCGGTGGTGGGCTGCGTCTTGCTGTTCAGCGACAGATCACTGCGAGACACGGTGCGTGCAATGGGCGCAGCTTGTGCCATACAGCACAAGCAATACTCAGACAATGCCACCGCAATGCTGCATAGTAGCTTGGAGTACTTATCGTTGCGGCTTACTTGGCAGTACTTCGAGTACAATTGTGCTTGATTAGCTTGATCATTATCTGTAAGATGGTGGAAGCTTGCTTGTGACGGTTCTTGCGTCAGCCTGCAGTCCGTCTGACAGAACAGCAGCTGCGCTCCGTTCCCCATCACCATCGCATTGCGTCCGTGGTAGCAACTAACTGAAAGCCATTGATATCAAGCATGCTTCGGGGATCCTTCGGGGAGTTATTTTCAGTTGTCACTTTGCTGACAGCTGTGTTGATGCTAATAGCAAGCGCGTGTTGCTGCAGAAGGCAAACCCAGCAAGGGTGCGCTTGGTTGTGCGTCAAAGTGCCACGCAAACAGCAGGCGGCTCAGCTTCTACGCTGCGCATTGTAACCCCTAACCAGAAACTTGAGCGTGAGCACTCTAGTGATGGTGACAGCGATGGTCAGGCTTGTTCAACCACCTCCTTCAGAATAGAGCCACGGGTAGACCGCACTGCAGGCGGCTTAGCTACCGTTACCCTACGCGTTGCAGCTCCCAACCAGAAGAGTACTGTTGTTGGTGATGGTCAGGCGTGCTCAACCACTTCTTTTAGGATAGAGCCACGGCTGGACCGCAGCAGTGAGAGGTTTACAGTTGCAAGCACAGTTGTGGAGAAGGAAGCGAACAACCACACTCAAACACATAAATCAACGTCACAACATGCCAAGCGCAGTGGCCGCAAGCCAAGCAACTTTGGCTCAAGCAGCTTTGACCCGGATCCGTGTCCACCGGAGTTACTGAGGGTGAGACATGGAATGCATCCTCGGCAAGTATGTTGTGCAAAGTATGGCGCTGCTGCGTCCCAATTTGGATGGTTGCATGTGCGCTTACAGGTCAAACCTGCTTCTGCTATGGCAGATGTTGCATGTGAAGAGCACATTGGCGGCTCGTGACAAGCTGAGAGAAAGCTTGCCAGCAGCCGAGGCCGAAGAGCAGGAAAAAGACGTGTTGTTCGGCCTCAAGCGGCTGAGTACTGACCGCGCAGTTGCAAACTTTGAGTGGCTGGAACGGAACGGGTAAGAGATGCTCTGTGTGGAGGAAATGTTTCAACTAACTCGCGCGAGCCTAGTTGATATACGATAGGTGGCAATCACATTGAAATGGGTGTTGCGAACCCTTTGCTTGTTGCTTGTCGCAATCACGCCTTAGGCGTGACATTGCAGAGTGTCACAGCATGACTGTATTGTGCAGGTATTCACCCAACACGCACCATTGTACAGTTATGTTCCGAGTGTACAGCAAGTACCAGCAAGTGGACAAGGCGCAACAGCTCTGTGATAGATTTATCCAGGCACATGCAGACGAAGAGGCTGCAGTGCGCAATGTCCACTTCTGGACTGCGTTAATATCCAGCCTTGGTGACGCTGGTAGGATAGATGAAGCTGCAACCACCTTCCAACGCATGAAGTTGCTTGGGTACGTTGAATGGTGGGTTGAATGATGTTGGTGTATGTGTCGGAAATGTCGTCGGCTCGCTTACCACAATCATGCAAAGACAGTCATGCAGAACCTGCACTAAAGCACATCAACTTTGGTTGGCTTCGTGTGCATTGGTTGTGGAAGAGCTTGACAGAGGGCTGACACACGCCTCTTGCGATACAGAGCAAAGCCGAATGCATTTACGTATAGTGCAATTCTAACGGCTTGCTGTAAAGCTGAAAAGTGGGAAGATACGGTGGAATACTTCAGCGAGATGCAGTCATCTGGCATTGTCCCAGGTCAGGATTGCTGCAGAGTGTTGCAGGTTTCTGGGTGATTCGGGCAGAATTTCCTCTGTTACAGCAATGACAGGCATGCATTTCATGCAGATGTGTATATATTCAGCACGGCAATAAAAGCAAGCGCTGGCATGGGCAACTGGCAGCGCGCATTGGACATTTATTCTTTGAGAAAGAGATATGGCGTGGAATGCAACGCGCATATCTATGTCTCGTTGTTGGCTGCGCTCGGCACTGCCGGCAAGTGGCAGGAAGCACTGCAGCTCTTCTACTCCATGGAATGCACCCCAAACGAGTACACTTATGCTGCTATTATCAAAGCCGTGGCCGAGTCATGGCAGTGCGAGCGCGCAGAACACTTGCTGCGTGAGATGCAGCATGCAGGATCCACACCCAACGTTGTTGTTCTCGGGTAAGCGTGCATGCGTGGTCATGGGTGTGTCACGTTGCTCAGGGGTTGTTGTGTCTTCGTGGCCATGTTGGTGCAGACGCAGTAGTTGACAGTTTTGCTTCATCAGGTCTATGGTGCATGCTTATGAGAAGGTGCAGAACTGGCAAGGAGCGCTTTCTATGCTTCAGCTGGCTACAGACTTGGGCATAGAGCGCAGCAACTACCTCTGGACTACTGCGATGAGTGCTTGCGGGAAATCTGGCCAGTTGCAACATGTCGAACGCCTATTCAAGGTAACTTAGATGTTGGCCAAGATGTAATGTGAAATACTGCTTTGGTGTCCATCCACCATTAAATTGTTGTGTATCTTATTGATGTGATATTGCTTTTATTGCAGGAGATGCCAACTCCGGACATTGTGGCATGGGAGACGCTCGTAGCTGCATATGGTAAAGCGGGCCAGCATGTTAAGGCACAAGCTGCGTTTGATAACATGCTTGCTGCCGGTTACAAGCCTAGAGACTATGCAATTGTAGGCTTAGTGGAAGCCTACTCAAACAGGTGAAATCTGTTAGATCATAGCATGTTTTCAAAGCTTTGAGTTTGGTACTGATGACAGCAAGCTGTGCGCTAAACAACAGCATGACGTTGGTGTGGATGTTGCAGTGGGCACTGGAGGCAAGCACTGGCGCAGCGGCAGGTGATGGAGGAGTTGGGATGCAAACTCACAGTGCATGTCTTCAACGCCCTCATACAGGTGACTGCTGGAAGCACCTCTCATCCTGTCAGAAGCATTAGCACGCAATCATTATGATCGCCACTGTTCAACACCTATTCTTTACAGGCTTGTGAGCGTGCGGAGCAGTGGACCACAGCGCTTGCACTGTACGCGGAGATGAAGAGACTCGACATTCAACCCAATGCTGCCACAAAGGACCACATATTGGCCATTGGCAAGCGTGGTGTTAAAACTGTACAGGTACGTGCGCATACGCTGATGATATCAAGCTATCTGCCAGCAAGCACATGCTTTTACATCCTGCAATCATGTTGTGCACAACACAATCTCATACGGGATTGTCGCAGGATCAACAAACAGCAGTTGCCATTGCATCTGCAGCCATTGCTGCGGCGGGTTCGGCAGTCATCTCAACTGGACTGTGGTGATGGACTGAAGCTGCAAAGACAGTTATCTGCTCAAGATAAGCTAGAGCTCCCATGCAATTGTGCTACGCACGCTCATTCATCACTTCAAACAATTGGCCCACATTGCAGCCACATGACACATTAATAACTGTTGGAAAGTAGAAGGTTGAATCGGAGCATGTTTGAGCTGTTGGGTCAAGATTCAACATGAGTTGTGCGTAGCATCCCAATCATGCGCAGACATAATCAAATCAGGTCAAAAATTGCACAGAGGTCTAAGTGATCTGCAAGCCACTCAACAGTGTGACTACCACACCCGGAACCAGCTCTCGTCGTGGATGGCTTGGTGAGCTCTACTTCTTATTTCAGACCGGCACAGCTCCAAATTCGTCGCCATGCACAGCGGTTGCCACGCAAGTAGTACTCCAGCGTCATCACTGTCGTGTCGTGTCGCTGTGTTGCGTCGTTGCCAATTATACAACGCCGCCTTGCTGCCGCTGTTTGCGTTTTGTTGCATTAGGCTCGTACCCAGCCCTCTGATGCACTTCATTGTATCTTGTTGCATGCTTGCCAATTTGGTTGTCATGTGCAAATGCATCCGCAAGGTTGCGCTTGTGTGGCACAGCTTGTTTATTGAATGCAGTGTGGTTGCCATCTTGGCACAATTTCATCGCATATATGCAGCAGGTTATCTAACTGCTTAGCGCCTCAACTTGCCTTGAAGTTGCTGTGCAAAGGCCCTTCCGGCAGCCCTTTCGGCAGCCGTGCATGCAGTCTGATGACGACGAGGGAACCAGCGACTTGCAGACGTTAAACTTTTCCCGTCACGCTCGCATGGTGCAGCTGAGCGTACCATACCACACCAGGGCATCGCTTTGTCCACTCACGAACTTTAATGATATGCGAGCTCGTAAACTGCAGAGCAAACGTGCGGTGGTGTCGCGCGCTGCAATTGTACGCGGCTCGCCTGCGGGCGGGCATCCTGTGTGGTCCCTTGCAGGCTGCATTCGCTGACCAGTACTGGTCAATACAAACCACTGGGTGGCACACAGTGCATTGGCGCCAACCTGGAGGCGGCGGCGGAGAAGGAGCTGCCGGAGGTGGACCAGGTGGCGGAGAAGGACATTATGCATTATGCAACCACGTGTGAAATTGGCCTTTGTCCTGCGCTCGCTTGCTGGGTGAGTAACCGCCGCTGCTGCTGTTGACTTCACTGCAGCACGTGCTTGTCAAATCTGCATGCTGACCAGGCCCACCTCAATCACCACCTGCCCTAGCTTGGCAATGGGTGCAATGTGGCCTAAATGTCACTTGGTAGCGTAATTTGAGGCCTTAGCTTGGTGTTTTGGTCGGATGGATGCCCCCCTTCAACCGTGCCAATGCAGCTAGAAGCCACTACGCAGTGTAGCGTGGAGTGTTTTGGCATGTCTTTTTCTGGCAGTAACCCGGCCAAAGGCACAAGGCAGCAAATAAACTGCAGTATACAGCACCGCATTGTGTGAGAAGCTTCTCTTTGTGTTGGTGTGCATTGGGGGCGGGGGGGGAGGGGGGGGGGCAAGGTCTCCCCTTGCTGGACTGTGTGACCATGACTGTACAATGTGTCGCTATCAACTCACAGCATAAGACCACACCAGCCCTGCATTGCTTATGATCCAACAAAACCCTTCCCCGGTCCAGTTCCTTGTAACAGAAGCGTCACACCTGTGTTCAGACAGCTGTTTCTGTCTGTTTAAACAGGTCTGTTGAGTGAATGCGCTGAAGGATGAGGCGGGGCTAAACTGAGCTGGAAGGGAACTTGCAACCAACCAACCAACAAGGATGGCTGCTGCGACGCCAGCATTGGCGCAGTTGGGCCGTGATGAGCTGGAGAGCGTGTTTGCGTGGCTGGACGAGGGCAGCCTTGTTCAGGCCACATGTGTGAGTCGGCTTTGGCAGCAGGCCGCCTCCGCCGACACGCTCTGGCAGAAGCACTGCTTGCGCGACTGGCCCACATTCCTCCAGGCTCACGAGGCAAGAAAGACGGCTGCGCATAACACGTTGGGTGGTGCATGCCAGTAACAGAGGGTATCTTTCTGGTGTAGTCTCATCTGGCTGGCACATGCCAGTAGCAGACCGTCTCCTGGCTGAACATACTCTGCTACGGGCATAGCAGTAGACACATGTTCTGTCTCCTGGCAGGAGCCAGACCATATGTGCCTGTTACTGGCATGCATGCCAACGATATGAGATACCTCAGCAGTGTTTTAATGATTGCTTTTGCTCCCGCTCGTCAACACTCTGATGCATCAGCTTGCATTCAGTGCAACTGATGATTGCAACTTGCAGCGAGTTCATGCTCTGAGTGTAGTTGTGTTGATGTGCAGGCTGCTGGTGCATCGAGCCGAAAGCCGTTCCACAAGCGGTACGCTCAGTACGCGAACGCGACACAGGCCGAGCAGACGAACTCGTGGCAGTACTTTCACCCCAAAAGGAGAAGACCGTTGCTGGTTGAATCGAGTCAAGACACGGCGGGCCAACAACATCATCATCATCAGATGCCGCTCCCCCTCGAGTACGTAGACGCCGCGGATGTAAAGTTCGTCGGCAGCGTCTTCTTCTGCGACAAGCTCCTCGAGCAGAGAGTGCTGCCGTGCGAGGATGCTGTTGCTGGAAATGCGCAATGGATCCTTGAGTTTGACTTGACCGCGACGGGCGACTGCGATGGAGGGCACAATTGCAGCCACAACTGGCCAGGTGGGTGTCCATTATGTTCGTGTTGCACCAACACAGGCGCGTGCGAGTGTGCATGTGTGTGTGGTAAGCCTGTGGACGACGTTGTGTGGTTGGGTGGCATGTCTGCCATAATGCAGACCAAAGGCGAAAGGATGTGAACAGTTTGTCTCTATGACTGGGTTTGGGTATTAAAACATAACCATTGTCTGCCTTCAGGCTTGAAAGAGCGAGAGACCTACGACTGGAGCTCCTGCTTTGAAGTGCAGGTGCATGCAGTGCGGTGCTCCCATGGGCAAGTCTCGCGCATCGTCCGCAGTTGCCATTACCCGTACGTCACAACCACTGCATCATTGCATTGTAACTACTATAGCACTGCCCAGTCAGCACTGCTACACACGCATTGGCACGCATTGGACACAACATGCACGAATCGATGCGGAGCATAACTACCGGCAGCATACACAGACATGGTTGGCACCCACTTGTTTGCTAGCATTGACCAACGCGTGTGTGCATCAGGTACCACGGCGCTCACTCGTCGCTGTTCCTTGATGGGGTGGTGTCGTCCTCATCCTCGTTCTCTCTCGAGTTCTTTCCGATGGCGCAACCGGCAGCGCGGTACGGCGTGACGGCCTCCGTGACGCTGGGCTTACGCGAGGCAGCGTGCTGGCGATCCGCCCTACGCCACCTCACCGTCTGCCTCAACGGCTTCAACCACGCCGCCGCCGCCAACAACAGCAACGCCAACAACAGTGTTGCTCGCACCGCTGTGGAGGACTTGGCTAAACGGATGGAACGCATACATGAGGGGTGGTAAAGATGACGATGATGATGATGATGCAGGGGTCCTACCTATACATGAGGTGTTGTTGTTGTGTTCATATTCAGTTGCGTAGTCAGGTGCATTGTTGGGCGTTGTGGCAATGCTGTTGCAAGCCAAGTGGATATCTGACATTATTCAGGTAAAACATGTACATATCACAGCAGAATTCAAGATAAGGTAGCTAAAGCGGTAGCAATGGGCATTGGCTTCTTCCAGTGCACACCCTGCCAACAGCCTACAGGCTCATTGTCTGTGACCTGTCTAACTTCTTCTCTGCTGTTGGCTTGGGATGCTTTCAGTGTTGACGGCCTTGTCTGGCGCTTACATGCTTACATGCCTACACAGACACTCGCTATCAATCATGCACTGCGGACATTGCAACCTTTACAGGCAGTGTTTCTTGCTAAAAAAGTGGCATGTTTGACTGAAGGTATACTTCAGCAAAGTGTTTATTTATCCACAGGTCAGTTGCCAACATCCACGCTAGTGCCAGTGTCAGTGATTTTTGCACTGGCTTCCCAGTAGATGTCAACTTACTTTCCAACAGCTATCTGCGTGCCTAGTACAACCACCACTTCCACTTTACCATCACCACTGCCGCTGTGCCTGCTGCCGAGTGCATCGACCAGCTTGTGAACATCCGCACTGGCCTCCTCAAGCAGCTTCAGCAACGCCATGCCGCTCTTCGATTCGCGCTGCGCCTCGGGCAACCTGAAGCAAGGAGTGTATGTGTGTGTGTGTGTGTTCGTGCGCGCACACTCTTGTGTGCGCGGGTGCGTGCATGTGTGCGTGCGTGGGCTCGTGTATCTGTGTGTGTGTGCACGTGCACGTGTCATGTGTAGTGCTCTCGATTAGATTGGCACGGAATTCGGTGTGCATGCAGACACGTACTCGCGCAGTGTCGTGGCAATGTTGACAGCAACGTCCCGCATGCGTGCCAGCACGTGTTCACAGGAGGCGGCGGAGGCAGCGTGGACTTCATCAGCGTTAGCATTGGTGATTTCGTCATTGGCCATGGAACGCCAGGCTGAAGCGAGCATTTGCGCGCACGACACAACAGCACCTCTCACCACGCCAGCAACTGCCTCAAGCTCCTTGTCAACATCCCTTCCCCTCTGATCCTTGTCTAAACCCCTCAACACCCACAATGCCACCCGCCCCGCCCCCTCCACGCACGCCACCGCGGATGCCTCTGTGCTAGCCACCCTTGCTAGAGGGATTTGCTCCGGCAACATACCGCTCGTGGTTGCCTGTAACAGAAATGTGTGTGTGCATATATGTGTGCATGCGTGCATGTATGTGCACGTGTGCGCGCATGCGTGTCCTTTGTCACTCACCTCCCATTCAGCGGCCACTTCTGTCAGCTTGATCACAACCTGAAGAGTCCCGTTGCTCGCTCTCAACGGCATCGATTTCATCGAGTCCACAACTTTGCTGAGAGCCTCGGCACATGCGCTGTTGAGGCGATGTTTCGCACGCTGGAAATGTGCATGTGCAACGCTTTGGCTTGAGTCCACATCAACCAGAAGCGCTTGTGTGTCACGCTTGAGCGTGGCGAGTATGTCCGCCCCACGCGCCCCGTGCTTGCCGATATCGCTCAGCAGGGCCGATAATGACGCGGAAGTTATCGATTTGGAGGGCTGTGCAGCTCTCATTGCTGTGATCAATATCTGCACAAACAAGGATATCAGCATAGTTGGTATGTACTTGCTTTGGTTGCTTGTTTTCTGCAATTACTCTATAGTTGCTTGCCTGAGACATGTCATGGAGTACTGCATCAATATCATCTCCAGCTTTGCTGAGGACTGCGTCAATGTCGGCATTGACGTTGTTCAGCTCAACTCTGATATCCGTTTCAGCCTGTTCACGCACACCTATGTAAAGAGCAGGACAACGACAGACATTCTGAAGGGGGGGTAACGCATCTTGCAAGCACTCTCACCTCATGTGCAGCGTCGAGTATGCGCTTACGTGCTGCTTCCAAGCTGGCAGCGTAAGCCTGCAAGTGTCAAAAACACAACATCAACACAATACAACCACATACGCACACGCGCACACATTGGGTCTGTCTTCCACAGGCACAAAATGGCAACAGTACATCAATTGGATATGAGAGGGACATGCCTTTGATGTTGCTCCTCCCGAACGCGCAGTGCTAGCTGCGATCCCGCCGATATCGGTCTCCAGCGATGATATCAGTAGACGCAGCTGGCTCTCTGCTGCAGGCTTGTCTCCCGCAGCCAACTGTGGCAGAAAGAGAACACAGCAGACACGCACATGAACATGTTGGGGCACAAGCGTCTATTCACCACGCGCACGCACGCACGCACGCACGCACCACGTTCTTGTTCGTTCTCATGGCCTGTATGGCCTCCACAGCTTCCCTGTTCACGCTCTCGATCTGCCCAACAATTCTCTCTTCGCACTCTTTGACGCCCTCGACTGTTGGCCCGTCGGCCAGCGCATCTCTCGCACGGGCGAGGAGACGGGAGAGGACGGCACCCTCGCGCGCGAGCACGACGGGGATGCTGTCTGTGTTGGTGTTTGTGTTAGGTAGACTGGGTTCGAGAGGGGTTGAAGAACTGAGTTCAAAGGGTGGCTGCGCGGGTGACAGGTAGATTGATGTTGGAATTGTGGTGGTAGCCTGAGGGGATGGGTCTCCGTTCGAATACAGCTCCGCGTTGTTGTTGTAGTTGCCTCTTTGACTCACGCTCTTCAACCACGGCAAAGACACCGAAGCCACCTTCTCCTCATTCTCACCCTCACCCTCACCCTCACCCTCACTCTCACTCTCACTCTCACACTCTTCGAGTTCACCCTTTGTGTGGCCTTCGAACTCGACCTCCTTCACTTCACGCTCCCTCGCACTGTGGGCCGTAAGAGACTGCAAAGGCGTTTGTTGTTCTTGTTGTTGATGTTGATTCTGATGAAGGCGAGCCGCTGGTGATTGGATGACGGCCATGTGAGCCGCAAGCTGTCGGGCCTGTTTGTCAATGCAGAGGACAGATGGTGAGCTACTCATGATCAGTAGTATGATACACACTCTATTATGCTTTTCTCTGAGCATAAGGCACCTGGTCGAGAAGGGTCTCGTGTTGGAGGCGTTGCTGCTCGATCATCACACGCACGATACCACTCTGCGTGCGTGCGCATGTGTGTGTGTGTGTGTGTTGTTGATGTTACCAGAACCAACCAACAGCAACCAACCCAAGACATGACACATCCCACCCTCACCTGCGAGCCGTCTGCCAATCGCTGCTCGGCCGCCACGCGCATGAGGTCCTGCGCTTTGGCCCGGGCAACAGTGAGTTACACGCCAAGTGTGCGCACACAACATACATACTGTATATCGCACCAACCTGTCTGAGGGCGGCGCACTCGGCCCCGAGGGTTTGCAACCTCGCGTTCATCTGCCCGTGGGAGTCCTGCAGGGAGCGCACTGCCGCCCACACGTGGCTGCTGTTGTTTTTGTCGTTGTCGTTGTCGTTGTTGTTGGTGGTGTTGGTGGCGGTTTGGGTGTTGTGCTCGCTCTGCTGGATCAGATGCTGAAGGAGCTCCTGTGGAGAGATGGTTGCATGTTGGTGGCATGCGAGAGATACGTACATGTGCATGCACACTTGTGGGTGCACTCAGACACAGCAACTCGCACGGGCGGGCACACAGCTTTGCACACGCGCATGCGCGCACACTTGCACGCCCACGCACACAAACATGCATACGCATGTATGTAGACGCACGCGCACATGCGCACACATACACGCACACGCACGTACGCACACACGCACGTTCACCCACCCACCCATCCAGGTGTGCATGTTTGCCTACCTTTACATTCTGCAACTCCCTCGCCATCTCCCCCTCCTCTCCCCTTGTTCCATGCGTCCCCTCCAACTCGTTGCCCGTCGCGTTACTCGCTGCTTCTGATGCATCGGCATCGGAGGCGACTTCCGAGGCGGTGTCGGATGAGGACAGCAACGCGGGGACGGCGGAGAAGGTAAACGCGGCGGCGGCAGGAGAGTCGGGACGACTGGCGGGGAGGCTGTGGCTGCTCGAGTGGCTGGCGCGGCGGGGGGTGGCGCTGGAGGGGCGCGAGGGGCCTAGTGTGGGGGGACACATGTGTATAGGTGGGCGCGTAGATGCAAGTGGTGTATACGCGGTCAAAGTCCTATGAACCGCACATGTGCGTGCGTACGTGCGTGCGTGCGTGCAGTTGCGCGTGTTGTGCAGTTGCGTGTGCATGTGCAGGTACTCTCATGTAATGATAGCTGTATGCATGTACAACATGCACGAGCCTTGCATGCATGCATCTCCCTTTTCTCACGCCCCATACACCCATCACCCCAACCCAACCCCACTCCACTCCATCCCCCTTCCCTTACCATTCTTCGGCACATTAATCACCATCGATCCCAACCCCCCTCCTCCTCCTCCTCCTCCTCCCCCTCCCCGCAACCGCCGGTTCTCCTCGGCCAGTCTCCCCGCGCGGGCGGTGAGGCGACGGCGGTCGTCCTCGGCGGAACGGAGAGCGCGCTTGGCGGTCTGGAGGTCCTCGGCTAGGGACTCCTGCGTGAGTGTGTGCGTGTGTGTGTGTGTGGCTGGGTGTGGCTGGGTGGGTGGGGTGCGTTGACAGCGATAGACAGCGGTAGATAGATAGACACTGCCAGTGTCTCCATCCAACTTCGCAAGTCATGTTTTTGTTGTTGAGGTCGTTTTTAGAATTGCGTGCATGTTGGATTAGATGACATTGGGCTATAACCATCAACAAGTGCTTGTTGGGGGTTATTAGCAACGATCTGTCATTGGTCAGCAGTGTGCACACGTTGTCGGACAAGCACTCTGGGCGTTGTCCAAAACGCCTTTTGTACTTGCTTTAGTGACAACGTATCAGACTTGAAGCTGCGCATTCCCTGTGTTAACATTAATGTTGTATATTCTCTCATAATGGTTGTCTGTTCTCTCATCTCTGCGTTGACCCTGACCTTGTCCCGAGCAGCCAGGCTGCGGCTCCCCATCAGCACCTGCACCATGTCCCCCTCCGCCTCCGCCTCCACCACCACACCAGCGCACACAAGCACAAGCTTCACCCGCTCGCTGACCTGGCCTTCAGCCTAGCCTAGCCTTCCCTTCCCTGGCTTGGCCTGGTGTCCGGCCTGGTGTCTGGCCCGGCCTGGCCTGGTGGCAAGCAGCACTAGAACCAAAGTCACGTGATGCATTTGACCGCGCACAAGCCCTTGTGCGCTCAGTCACACAAGCCCCTGTGCGAGCGTATAGACGTGGCCGCTCGACATCGCTTTCCGGCCGGTTCTAACCGCGAAAAGGGGGACAGGAAGCTCCTAAATAGGCTAACATCGCAGTCAACTGACTGATCCGTGGCGGTCGCCTCCGCCTTGGCCTTGCCGTCGTCCTCATCATCCTCGTCCTCCTCCGCCGTAGGCATGTCGACGTCGACGTCCGCGTGTCCGTCCTGGGCAGCGTCGGCACCCGCAGCTCGGCCTGCGCCCGGCAGCAGTGGCTACCACACTGCCATCCACGACACCCCTGCCGCCTCCCCTACCGCCGCCCATGCGGCAGCCTCCTTTCCAAAGGGCTACAGGCGAGGCAGCGATAGAGCGCCAATCAGATTGCAAGCAAGCAGGCGGAGAAGCACCAACTGGAGTACAGGCAGCAGGGCAACGCTGGCTGCGTGCCAACAGCAGGACGGTAAGATTAGAAAATTGACATGGTCAGTCATTTGTCGACGTGCATGCAAGTGTTACTTGATTGTCAATTGTGTGTGATTGTTTTACTTCATCGCGTTGTGGAGGGTCTGAGCTGAACTCCTCCTACTGTTGTTGTTGTGTAGACGCCACAACTTCAACAAGTCAGCAAGCAGACGCTCCGCCGCAAGGTGTCGAACTGAATCAGGTACGCCTGTCGATCAGCAAGTCTTACTACTCCTACATGCAGTTCCCCACTTTGTGATTGAACATTCCACACATTCGTCGGCTGCTTGCCAGGTCGACTTGGATCTCCCCAGGAGGCGCCTGCAGGTGCAGTTCACCTGCAAGCCATGCGGCGCGCGTACTTCCCGGCTGGTCAACCCGTGGGCGTACAAGCGCGGAACTGTATTCGTAATGGTAACACTGAATGCTGTTGTTGGACTGTTGACTTCTGCATGTGCATGTGCGTGTGTCTGCGTGTGCATGCTTACTCGCGTGTTGCCAGTGTGGCGGTTGTAATGTGTACCACAAGCTGGTGGACAACCTAGGCTTGGTTACCGAGTATGATTTTCGCAAGCTTGAGGAAGAGGAGAGGCGGGTGAGGGAAGAGCAGGACTCAGGGCAGTCATGAGGAGTGCCGTGCATTTCGCGTAAAATTAGGATAGTTTCGGATGTACAGAGTTGGTGAGATTCGTGTATCTCTTTGAGGTGAAACTTACCTGCTTGCTGTTGTGCTCGTTGACATGGGTGCTTTGGCAGCAACCATTCTTCTAGCTCTCAACCTGGTCAAGCTATGGGCACCAGTACTGGCGATAGTGCAGTTGGCATGGCCATTGGTATGTAAGTGTTACTGTGTGGTGCGTGGAAGGCAGTTCTTGGATGGCATTAACGCACAGCTTCAGCAGCAGTTGAGCGCAATGTCTATTACATGCAAATATTGTACACCAACGGAGCAGATTCACTCGCATATTGTGCCAGCACATGAAGAACTGCCGGGTTGCATGGAATGCAGTTGCCAATGATAGTGAAGCACAACTTCTACTGGCAGTAAATCGCAATACATTTGCCGCTTAGTACATGCAGGACAAAACACCACTCACAACTCGTGCAAGGGCACATGAAGGCAAGCAGCACACACGAGGAACGTGCCACTTGCTCAATTGGTTGGACTGTGCATGCTGACAACGTGCTCAGAACTCAATATGCGCCAACCAAATAAGAACCGGCAAAGAACAATGTATCCAGTTACCGTAAATAGTGACAATTATCTACACAGCCGAGTTGCATCAGGCATCCCAATCATCCTGCAGTGCCTTCACTACTCTACGCTTCCTCCTCAGTGAGTGCCTCCACTCGCAGCAGAATGAAGCCGACAGCCAGCCCGATGAGGGTAATGCCGAACATGGCGGGAGCAATGCGGAGGATCTCCTCCCCGATGCTGTTCTTCGTGACCAATGCACCGCCACGCGCGCTCATGCCGGACCGGACCTTCCGTGAGAGCTCTGCGAAGCGATCATCGCAGGTGGCAACCTGACAGGAAAGGCGATTTCAGGCTTGATGAGTACAGGCTTGCAAAAGCTACAACTGGCTGACACACAAGCAACTCAGAAGGTGGAGACAGCCACTGAGAGATGGAAACTTGTTTATGAACATGCGATACTGAACATGAATGCAGGAATCCATCTCGCTTCCTGCTCGCAAATCAAACAGACTGTAGTACCACATTGATCGGTATCATATGTCAATACCGATCAATGTGGAGGTACCGATGCATGGGCTTGCTTCTCCATTACACGGACAATCAGTGTAGATGCTGTGCATCTGACAGGCTGCTTTATAGAGCCATGCGTCCAATAAGGGAGGCAAGGAGGGAGGCAGGTACCCATCTGCCTTGCCGTCCAGCATGAAACCCTTATCGTTCTGATACTATGGTGATAAACCCTACAGCCAACATTGCCGCACTTGCACCAAGCACCATTGGCTCGCCCATTGCCACATTGGTCTGGTGGTACAAGCGGCTCCCAGCGCCTTTACCATCAATGCCAAGCAAGCCAACAAACAAGAACAGTCACATGCCATCGCACCTGGGCAAGGGCGGCGGGGGTCTCTTTCCTAAGGCCGGCGTAGCTGCGCAGGGGCTTGATGGCGGCAGGGGCGGCCGCAGCCATGCGGGCGGCGGTCTTCCTGGGCGCCAATGCCGGTAGCGCCACGCACGCAGACACAGCAGTCGCAGCCATGATGCGTGTTAACCGGTGACGACGACGACGACGACGACGACAACGACGGTGACGATGGCCGCTGCAACAACGCCTACGTTGACAATGCCCTCAGCTACACTGCCGCCCACGTAAAAGCAACACTCTGTACGCCGCGCCACAAACCCTAATGCCTCAATCAACACATTGTATTGGGCTAAAGTGCTTTTTACGTCCTTTTTGTATGTGGGCTCGATATCGGTCTTGCGGCCTGCTTACCAGCCTGGCAGGGCTGGCCGCTTTTGTGGATAAAGCCGCGGGCGTCCGGCGTTCCGGGAGCGACACACGCCGATGGCTGCCCTAGCGCGAGCATCGTTGTTTAGGCTGCAGTGCGCGCTCCCGGAGCGCCGCTCCTCCTCTTGGGCGCAAACGACCCAGCCTGCCGAATCCGGTTTGACACTGTCTGATTGCAGCCGGATCGTCTAGACCGGCTGCTTAACGACTGCAATTTGATTTCACTGCAATTTTGACGTGTTTCAGCTAATCGTCGACACTGTTGTTGTCGGTGTGGTTGGCGGCGGCATGCCGAGGCGTCGGTGGCCGCCATAGCACGCAGCGCGAGCGCAGCGGCTCTTAATAATGCGTGTGCTGCTGTGCTCTGGAAGAATGTAGCCTGCTTCCGGGTCGGCGGTGTTCGGGGTGTTGGTTAAATTAGGGTTAGGGTTCGCTTCTACTGGCAGCAGACCAGCCAGCCATGGAGGGCTTGCCAAACGGATCCGTTGCTGGTGGCTGGCAGCGAGCTCAGCCGCTTTCAGAGGTGGGCTTTGACTTAACACTAAGCCAATTATGCAGCAGGAACACAAGCTGCAGCCTGGATTACATGCCCTACTTGCATGCTTTCGTATCAATCAGTATGTCCTGCGGAGTGTCGTTTGAATGGTAGACTCGTCCACCATCAGTTGCTATATCATATCTTTCTGGGCACTGCTGGGGTTGAGTGGAAGCTGTGATTTGCCACTCCATCGCGCCAGGGCTCTCGTTGAGTTGTCATGCTCTGCGCATGCGCGTAGCAGTGCGCACCAAGTGAGTTTGCTGCCATGCATGCAACGCTTATGTTGCATGCATGCATGCATGCATGCATTGTCACATGGTCCAAAGGTTAGATGTAGATGTGGATGTAGATGATTACATGCTTCCCATGCTTGCGTGTTCGCGTGCGTGTTGTCCAAGCATGCATGATGTTGCTTAGTGAGGCGAGTACGTGTGACCTGCTGGCACAACTGGAGCCTATAGTCATTGCATGCGCATTGCAGTTGGTGGTTCGCGTAACCAGTGCAGCACATGCTCGCCTGCGCGCTCTCTGTACTGGCCTTCCTGGCAAGTCGGACTCGGAACGCAAGAAGGCTCTGCTTACTTTTCTTCATGTCACCCGGCAGCATCTGCTACGCCTGCTTGTTCTGGCCAAATGGTCTTCACAGGTGAAGTATACTCGTCATCAGCACTGCTGCACTCAGCATCTTGTGCGTCCACCGGCATCCTGCACTTTCAGTCCTTGTTACATGCAGGCAGTGCATATGTGCGTGCTATGGCCAACATGCACAAGCAGTACACAGGATATCTGTCGTGTCATGAGGCTGATTTTTTTTGTGCTGGACAGATGCCAGCAGTGTCATCATGTCAGCAATTGCAGTCAATACTTGGCGCCCACGATGCGAGCTTTACGGCTGCTGCAGACTCCTTGTTCTTTTTGCACGCACAGCTGGACGAGGCTTGTGCGCCCATGTACGACATACCCACAGCAGTGGACGTTTTGTCCACTGGCACAGTCCCACGGCTCCCAAATGCTATTGCTGCGCTTGCGGGCCCACTACCAGGCGTACCGGTGGGCACCCCTGAAGGGAGAAAGGTAAGATGAAGCAAGAACACTTCAACCATGCTAGTCATGCTCTTTATTTACTGACCTGTATGCCCCTTGCAGCTCCTCGCTCGATTGGATGATAGACTGAGAGCTGCTGTCTACGAGTTGGCACTTCCGCGGAGGTGTTCGGTTGCTGAGGTCAGCGAGGGCAAGCTTTTCCTTGAGGTCGAGGACGAGTTCCGTGCCACATTGACGTTGGGCCATGAGGACAGTCTGGATCGATGGAAGCTGCTAAGCCTGGACTTGTTAGCTGGAGATGGCGGCAATGGCACGGCAAGCTCCAGGTACTCTCAACTGCCCTCCGTAGCCTGTGCTCTATTGATCCATGTTCCTTAGGTAACGTGAAAGTTTCATGATTGCCACACTCACAGCAACAGGTGGAAGTGGCGCACCGCGTTGACAAAAAATCAACGTGACTGGATTCGCGAGGAGTTCCAGCGTCAATTGGCTGCTACAGAACAGCCATTGGTTCACGTATGTGCTCGCGTGCACTCCAGCTTCCATGTCACCATCATCTTGTTGAACTATTATGAGTACACTGCGTACTACTGTCTACTGTCTACTGTGCAGGTGTATGCCCTCCTCCACGAGCTTTGCCTGTCAGTTGTCTTGGATCAGATCGTTCGGCAGACAGTGGCGCTGAAGCGCGGGCGTTGGGCGGACATCATGAAGTATGAGACCATCCAGCAGGCCACTGGAGTCACGGGGGTGCTGGCTGGCACAGCAGAGGCTCGGCCGTCTGCTGGCCAGCAAGGATCCCTTGGAGGCGTTGCACTCACTTACTGGAACGTGAACACTATGGCTGCCGACCTGGCCTTGCAGGTGTGTGTTGCTGACGGAATGTGTGCGTTGTGGTGCTGATATTTGGTCGTGTATGTATCAACCTGTATGTTGTTTCAGCCCCGCGTGCCTCCCCCAGTGGTTGCATCGGCCGTTGATGACATATTCTCGGGTTTGGAAACTCTCAAAGAACCCAAGGCTGAGCAGCCGGCCATGCGACTTGAGCTCGATCAGGATCGGTTTCTCGTTTGCCGCCATTCGCTGCAGGTATGGCCGAGAGATACACCAGATATAGCTACGGTCCATCACAAGTTCACAAGCTTCATCATTACTGTATCGCAGGTGTTGGACCCAGCCACCCAGAAAGCGGCCACGTTTAGAATTAACCTGCGCCGCGTGGACGTGGAGCAGTTGCTGGTGTATGCTCTACAGTGTCACATATACACTGCGCTACAGCGGCTGGCAGACCTATGTCGCGAGGATCTTAGATTATGCAAAGCCAAAGATGATGTTCAGCTCTCTTCAGGGTTGCAACCGGAAGACCCCTTTGCACAGACAGTTGTTCTTGTGCGAGCACACGGAGACTTGTTCATGACAGTGGCTGTCAACTCCAGGTGAGTTGTCTTGTCCCTTAAGTACGTGCATTTGCTTTGGCATGTTGCGTGCAGCAAGTACGGTACACTGTTGCAGAACCGGCCAACTGCTGCTTCGAGCCCCTGAGGCAACTTTTGTGGGCCCCGTGACTGACGAGCTGCAAACTGCTCTGAACTCGGGAACCTCGTCACTTGTTGATGCCCTGTTGGCTTTACGCTTTGAAGTTGTCAAACACCTCGTTCGCACCGCAGCAACATCCCTTGGGCTGGTCAGTCTTCCATCAAGACAAACACATGCACCTACGTGCATTTATACGTGTTGCATGAGCGCATGTGCTTGTATGCAGATGCAGAGGATTTGACACAATTGCTCTTTGCAGTTGTATGCACATGTTGCAGTACTGGCTTTGACAATCTTTTCAATCTTGTATAGATGGCTGGGAGGCCCGAGGTGGTAGCGCAGCTGACTTCCGACATATCGCAGCTCAATGCAAACAACCGTTGGGTTGTTTTTGCGTTCCCGGGACAGGGTCCCTTCTACCTGCTCGTACAGCTCACAGACGAGTACGCCATGTCCTTCTACCTGGTGCGTGCGGAGAAAACCCGACCGTCTGTAGCCAACATGCAGCGAGCGAGGACGTGGGTCGAGATCCCTTCATTGCTCCCTACACAACAGCAACAGCTTGGCACCGCAAGTCTCGAAGCAGGCCGTGTCTCGACGGGTTGGAAACGGAAACTCGATGTTAGTGAGGGCGAGCAGCAGCTGTCTATGAAGAGGTTGAAGATGGACCCGGAAGCACCTGTCAATGGCGAGACCACATTCCATGGCAAGGCGCTCGATGAGACGCTGGCTGCCGTTGTACAGCAGTGCTGGGGTTGGATCCGACAGGTGAGTTTTGTTAATGGCGTTTTGGATAGCCACTGTTTGCATTTGCTGTGCATGACATCCTCTGTTTAGGCGCGGTTGGCGTCTCAACTGGAGGCGGAGGGCCTGTTGTTTACCCAGGAACTGGCGTTGCGCGCGACGCACAACCCTCCTTCGCTACGGTTGACGGTCCCGTCTTGGTCGACGGCAAGTGGGCTCGGGCATGGCTCCCTTGTTGACGTGTGCGATCCCAAAGTACCACCTTCTATAGTGACTATTAGGTACGATTATGCTGTCATTGTCATAATGTGCAGGGTCTTCATGCCAGTGCCATCCAACACGTGCTGCTTTAACTCAAAGTCGTGGGATAATGATATGAGGGTTGGTTTGTATTCCGAACACTCCTTGCTCATGCACGGGTGTGATGCTGCGCAGGTTTATGCAGCCAGCCCATGACTCGTGGACAGCCTGCATAAGCAACCAGTACTTCACGCTCTTGCATGAGCTCTCCACCGGTGTTGAGAGCTTCACTCAGACGGCGAGCAGCCCGTCGAACAGGTCGGCTCTCTGGTCCACAGAGGTCGACACCACGCACGTGGCAGCCACCTTCAGCGACGCACAGCATCGCCCGCGGTTTTCCATCCTCGCGGCTGATCAACACATACGGCTCACAGCCACTGGCCTTCAGCTACAATATCAGGAGGTGTGCACTCAGCGATAAGAAGCATGCATGATGTTTCCATCCTTGCAATAGGTTGGATTGTACTCATCCACCTTGCTGTTGGTGTTGACAGGCACATCAGTCACCTGTTAAGGCACTGATTGGCGATATTGCTCGCGTCAGGCTCGCACAGGGCTCTGTGGTAAGGTTGGCCGCTGCACTGCAAAGGCGGAAGCAGGACTCCCTCCAAGACTCGCAAGTTGAACCGAGTGGAGACATTTGGCTCGCAGAGGTCGGCCCGACCCATGCCGTGTTACGGTATCGAATGCAGATGGATGGCGTCAAGCAAGAGAATGCCCCTGCGACCACAACGCCACCACACCTCCAGGACGTGCAGTTGCGGATTGAGTTGCGTTGGACGTTGCATACTGGATGCAGCGTGCGAGTTGTTCCCTCAGACATTTATCCTAGTGTGCAGGTAACACCACAGTGCTCAACTTCTGCGGGAGTACATACACAACCAATCGCTTTCACGCGGATGCATACACGCACACATACGTGCACAAACATGCACCAACGCATGTTCGTGTGCGCTGCCTAGCGTGTGTGCGCGCCGTGCAGTGTGTTTGCTGATCGTGTGATGCTCACTGTATCCGGTGTGCTGCAGTTATTAGAACAGTACATAAATAAACGCGAGGAAGGGTTGGTTGTAGACACGCTGTGTTCTACAGCGCTGCCGTTCACCGCGCTCGCGGCTGTCATGCGACAGCCATCATCGTTACCTGTAGCCTTCCCTCCTCCCCCTTCAGCCACCATGACAGCAAGCGGTAGGCTGCCCATTGCAATCACCGCCAACGGCGGCAGCTTCAAAGCACCTCTCGTGCGTCTGCCATCAATGCCATCTGTCGCATCCCTCACTACTACCGTCGCCCCTGTAACAAGCACCCCCACCATAGCGAGCACAACCACAGCAACAACAACAACCACACCCGCAGTTGCCTCTGATCTGCCGCCGCCTCCCCGATGGCCCCTCGATGTCATCCGGCTGCAGCGGTCTCTCACGCGCATCAGGCTGGTGTTCAAGGGCGTCTTCCCCTTTGACATGCGCGTGTTCTCCCCAAACCACATATGGCTTGGGGAGGCCCTCGACTCCCCCTCGGCCTTGCTCAAAGCAGGCGTGCCCGACCCGGTGAGGTTCACCAACTGCCACAACCTACCCAGCTTCATGAACGATCTGGCTGGCAAACTGGGCTCAAAAGCACAGGTAATGAACGCACCAGCATGTTGTTTGACGAGCGCCAAGTTGCACATCCTCTCATGTTACGTACAGCTGTTGTTGTAGTGCTTCAGAACATTGACACGCCTGATGTAGATATGTTTTTCCCTGTTTTAGTCGTTGCAAGCGGGAGGCGTGCTGTTGGCGGGCCTTTGGGTATCACCAGCACAGTTGGACACGGCGCTCAGGCGTCTCCTAAGGAAAGCCATCATCAAGTCTCTCATCGCCACGCTGCCGGAGATGGTTAAGAGCACGTTCAAGAACAGCAAAGAGGGCGGCTGGCTATGCTACGCGCATCAGGATCGGCGGCCTGCGGTTCGTTTCATGGCCAGGTAGGCGTGGTGTGTGTTGCGCTTTCCCAGCAGCGTGGGCTGTAAGCCGCATGCGTTACTTACCATGTGAGCACTCACCACTGACGGACTGTGTTGTATTGCACCTTGCAGAGGCTACGGGTATGAAATTTTTGCTGGGCTGTGGTCGAAGATCACTCTGCGGGTGCAGAAGCAGCCCCTGCAGGATCAGGAGTGGAACGCAGCCATTGTCCAGGTTCTAGTACAAATGACAAGAAGCCAGTGCTACGGAAGTTGTTGCAATCCGCTGAGTTAACAGTTAACAGACCTGACTCAGAAGTCAAACGCAAATGCAGCATGGTGTTGTAACGGTGTGTGTTGTGTGCGTGTATCTGGCAGGCCAATCTACCGCGGGAGCAACCCCAAAGCACGCTGACGGACGTGGAGATTACAGAGCTGTGCAACTTCTTCACCTGCCGCGTCGCGTGCGAGCCCGTGGAAGTCTGCAGGATGACGCCGTTCCTTGAGATGCTTGCACTGCCGCTCAATGCCCTGCACGACTTCATCGCGCTTATTGCGTGGGAGCGAAAACTGCGTGAAGAGCTGTCTCAAGAGCTGCAAACCAAAGGTGCCATGCCAGTACTTTACTTAACATATCGCATCCAGTGTGTCCTCCTCTGTATCGACATTAGTCTCATGATTTTCTTTCAGTTGTCAGTTGTTTGCGAGATTTGGTTGTGGGCATGCTGTATGTGATCAACAACTGATTGAAACAGGTGGTTTGGCCACGCCGCCTGTAACGCCCCGGAACGCCAAAGGAAAGCCCCCCCAGCCTCCGATGGTGGCAGGCGAGCTTTGCTTGTCAAATGCGGCCATGCTTATAGCCCCACCGGCGTGGCGCCACTCTGCGCCGGGTGCCCCGGTGCTGAGGCACGACAGGTCCACCAACACCGTGGAGTGTGTCGTGGGCCTGTATGCTGCCAAGTACATGGACGCCCCGGCGAACTCCATTGCCAACATCCCTTATGTTGGTGCGAAGCCTTGTTGCTGTGCTTGAGGACGGACTTGATGCATCAGATGCAACAGCGTTTGAACCCGCGGTGGGCTCATTCTTACAACTGCTGTTCTGTACAGCCGTTGCATTGAGGTATGCTATCAAAGACAGCTCCATTCAAGTTGCTGGCGTTAGTGTGACAGGCCGGGATGGGTCGCCTGTGTCAGAAAACGAGCGAATGCAGTTGCAGGTACAACGGGCTTTGATGTTGGTACTCATACTGTGACTGCTGTATGCAATTGCGACGTTGTGCTTGTATGAAGTACCCTAATCTGTTGTTGATTGTCTCGTAGGCGAAAGCGCGTGATGCAGTTGCTAAGGCGAGTGGCAAGGGGCGGGTTCCCAAGCAAATGGCGCACATCATCACCAATCAAAGGCTTCGGGATGCTGCAGAGAGCTTGCGTTGGGCTGGTTTGGTGGCAGTCTGACTGTGCCTTGTGAGGTTGAGCCATGAATTGCGCTGCTTCCTATTGGTGATAACCCAAGCTTGTGCACTGGTGTCTATGTTGTTTGCCACAAGAACAACAGTTGTGCCTGCACTGCTGGTGGATTGGGGCATGTTGCAGCTGGGTGCAAAACGGGTGGGAGCATGCAGCGCATGTCCTCTTTATGCGGAAAGGTGTAATGCATAGCCATTGTATGGGCAATGGCTGTATGAGTTGAGCAAGGTGCGAGTTGAGCAAGGTGCTCAAGTTCTGCGTGTTCTAAATCTGATAACTGCTTTCAACATCAAATCTGCCATTACTCATCAACTACAGGAGTACTGGCCTTGCATCCACATACTCGACAGGCGCATCATCATGTAGACATAGGATAATGCTTGCATGCTGTTTGAGAATGCGCTGATGTGCTTCTGCATAATGCATGTACAAAACTGCTTCGAGCATCTCCTGTACATGCTGTTGCTGTGCGGCGTGTACTATGAGGGAGTGTACAAAGAACGGTGAGGGAATTCACTGCGTACAACGCATGCCATACAGCACACACACGCACAACACAGCGCTGCCAGCAGCTGCATGCCACTGTCCAGTGCAATATGCAACATGACCCACACACATACGCACTTTGAACACAACCACCGGGCTGAACTAAGTTCACCACCTACTTCTACATCTACTCTACCACTACAACTATTCCACCCTGTCAGTCATGCATGCAATCGTCAGAGGCAGTCACCTGCACATAGGCGTTGGCGTTAGTGCCGACGTCACCAGCACCGGCTGTCACGACGATCAGCTAACTCCCCTCGCCGCCTTGCTCCCACCCTCCACCATCTCTGGCAACAACACCGCCGTCGCTGCCGACTGTCGTTTGCAGCCGCACTGCAGCCTTTAGGGTCTTGTCACACACGGCCGTTGTGCAGGTGAACGCATATGCATGTGCATGCTTACATGGCTAACGGGGTGGTAGGGATAGTGCAGCGTGTGAGGTAGTGAATGAACCCGGTGGTCAACCTGACAATGGTGTTGTTGGTATACGCTATGTCACTCTGCATGCTGCTGACTGTGCATGCCACTATGCATGTGCATTGCCGTTTCGCATTGTATGTACATGCCTGCTGACGTCATGTACTCCCTGCACAGCTGCGGCCATGTGCGCGTGCTACTGTCTGCCCTGCATTGCACGTTGCCCCTATGACTGGCCCCTTTACGGCTGCAGATCTACGTGCCCGCACTCAACTGCTCTTTCTCCTCTGCTCTTTCCTCGCCTCCTGCAGGTTGTTCGCCTGCCCCATCTTGCTTGCCGCTACCAGCACTTGCACGCACTTGCACAAACATATTCACATAGCTAGTCGGGTTGTAGAGTAGTGTTAGTGTTAGTAAGCTATACCCCCTGTCTAAATTGTGTATGGTTTGCTTAGCTGGCCTACTTGGCGTGCTTGCTACCTAGGTTGTCTTTGTCTGTGATACCGTATGCACTGACTGCAACATGCACAACCTGCCAGACATATGATGTGTTCACAATTGGTACCCAGCTGGTATCCAGCTGCACAGCATGGTTATTGAGAGCAGATGCCTAAGAGGGCAACCGAATACAGCGGTTCATCGCCCTGTATACCAACGCCTAGCTTTGGAATATGCTAGGAAGCATTGGCCCAAGGGATGGCAAAAGGGAGGAGGCTGCGGCGTTTCGCGCGGCAATAAGCGCGCTGACTCGCGCCTGCTCATCCTGATTGAACTGCAGTAACCGGGCAATGACGGGCAGCAGCGTCTGCTGCTCATTTGTTTCCATGTACTTCAGAACCACGTTCTTCAGGTACAGCATGTCCACAGACTCTCTTGTCTTTGACCGCGACAGCTCGTTGATCTCAGCCTTCAGCACCTGCATTGGTCACAAAGGCATTCAACTGCATTAGTCTCCAGGCACATGAAGACATGCTGTCACAACCAACAGCTTGTAACAGGTATGCAGAGCATATAGTAGAAGCACAGCACCTGCTGGGCCTTGTCTCGGAGCTCGTGCGTGTGCTCGCTGTCTTCCCACATTTGCTCCAGGGCCTTTATTTGTTGCTGCTTCACCTGCAGCTCATTCTCCCGCAGTGCTTGCATCATAGCAGCTTCTATGATTGCTCGCTCCATCTGCAAATGTGAATGGCGCCACTGTTACGACCAGCAAATGCTGCCTACCACTCAAATGGTATCACTACAGCGGGGAGCACAACGCAAAACCCCTCTGCTGTGGGATTAAACAACTGTCCCAATCAAAGTCAAACAATGATGCAAGGTAAGCATCCACAGATGGATGCTACCGAGCCCTGCGCACAACTTACTTCTTCAGTTGAGGCATTGGAAGTAGCGTCCACTTCATCCTCAGGGTGCTGCAGTTCACGGTACTCAGCATGGCGCCCATTGTTGGCCAGAGCCAGCAAAGCAGGGCCCGGCATAATGCGGCTGTCTCCACGTGACTTGACCCGCAGCTGCGTCAGCTCTTCATCTTTGCTCATCTGTACATTCAGGTATTGTGTGCACATAGCCAAATCATCCTCATTGCTGAGTTGCATAGTGTATCACTGCCCCGCATGTAATCACCACACTCACCAGCATACTGCGGGCTTTCTCACGCCACGCGCGAAACTCGGCTTTCAAGCTGCGATACTGGTCATGCCAGGCGCTCTCGTTGTTGAGTGCGTCACGCTCCAACCGCTCTTTGAGCTCTCGGTACTTGCTCTCCCACACTTTCTCCTCCAGCCGCCCAGAGCCTGCACTCACACGCTTGGACAGCTGCTTTTCCAACACCTCGCACCGTTGCTGCCAGACCTGCAGTAATCGCCCAACACCATCACACATGATGAGACTTCTGGCAGAGGACGCGCACACATGGACATGACATCACCAACACAAGCACACCTTCTCGACATCTGCAACGCGCGCATTGAATTCACTCTGTATTGCTGTCAGCTCCGTCTCAAGCTCTGCGACTTGGCGCACGAGGTAATCAGCCTTGTCCGCCATCTGAGCACGTTCGGACTCCAACCGCGCTGCTTCGTTACGCCACCGCGACACCGCGGCGCCGGCTTCTGTTTCTGTGGCAAGTCTGGCTGCCGACACCTGCAGGAAAGAGTCCTGCTGTCGGGCAAATGAGATGACTGAGCAGCATTGATGCTGAGTCGGTTCAAGCTGACCTCATGATCATCTTCGGCTGAAAACTGTGTGCGGCCAGCCTCAAGCGCCTCTGCTTGCTGCTGGGATGATCGCTCCAAATCACTGGCAATTTTGGCAGTAGCAAGCAGCTCCCTCTCAACCTGGTAAGTGACACATCACTTGAGTGCGCAAGTGCCCACACAGTAACAGTGGTGAGCGCGCGCACACGCACACACACACGCACAGCTTGCCAAAGCAGCAGTCCGTCCATGACATCCAACATAACATGTAAAGTATAACGCTTGGCGTGGCATTCTGTAGGATAAACCCATGTCAGCATGATTGCCTGAACAGTGCGAACAAAGGCTGGCCAGGATGGCATGAAGCGCGAGTTGCAATTTGCCAGATGACTGCAGCAGGCATCCATTGCATGTCTGAGTTTTCATAATGAGTTGGAGGGCGGGGGGAAGGTTTACCTTGTCACGCTGAAGCGTGAGCTCTGATATCATTTGTTGCTGCTGTGCCATCTGCCTCTCAAAATCTGCCTGCAACTCTTGCAGCCTTGAAGTTGCTGATTCAGCAATGACTTTGAGCTCTCCCACCTGTAGTATAGATTGACGACTTAGCACCTCACTACTCTTACACATTTGAGCAAGCCAAGCTGTGCACTACTTGACACCCAGCCACCGACCTGAACCTCCCGCTCTCTTTCAATAAATTTGAGTTCGCGCTGCGCCTTCTGCAGTTCTCGGTGCCTCTCCTCTTCCAACTGTGCTATGTTACGGGCTTGCAGAGCAAGCTGCTCTTGTTGCTCAAATTGCAGGTTCTCGCAAGCAGCGGTGGCTTCCGCAAGGCTGTGCGTAAGCCGCTTGACCTCCTGCTCAAGCTCATTTGCCTGGCATTACCACAACAACTTCAGCAAAGCAACTCCAGCAAAGGCACAATCAAGGGAGTACCAAGTACTAGCTGAGCGACGACAAGGCAAACTGAATCCATGTTTGTATTTGTGTGTACCCTGTTAGTTGCAACGTGGATCGTGCTATCCAACTCTGAGATTCGCGCCAAGGCTTCATTTAGCATGCGCGCCACCTGCGAAGCTTGCTGCTCCTGCTGTGATCGCTCTGAGCGCACCCGCTCAAGCTCAGCACTCATGCTTTCAACACTCTTGCGGCGCTCCTCTGCGACTCTCTCCAACTCTGCAACCTGCTTAGGCTTCTCTGAAACTGAAATGCTTCGCGGTGACGACTTGGCTTCAGGCGATGTTGGCCTGTCGGGCGATGTTGGCCTGCTGGACAATGTCGCCTTCTCTGCAAGCTCTGAATTTGCAGCTTTGCCCCTGTCGAGTACGCTCAACTGCTTCCGTGCATCTGCTAGCTGCGCTTCCTGCTCTGATAGTCGACGAGCGAGTTCCCGCAACTGTGTGACATACATCGATGCAACAATCAACCAACTGCACGTAGGGATACTTGCAACTTGTTAAGAACAACATGCAACAAACACAGTACCTCTGTATCCTTCTCAACAACTGCTTTCTGAGCTGTGTTCAGTCGGCCTTCCAGCTCCTCGCGCTGCTCCATCAGTTTCAAAACTGTTGTGCTGCTACCCTGCCTGACTACTTCTATGAGGTTTTCCAGCTCTGCGCGCTTCGCATCGGAAGCCTGCTGCTGCGCTTGCATGGCTGCCTTGGTCTTCACCAGCTCGTCCTCCAGCTCGGTTGCGCGCTTGGCCTCAAACTGGCTGTGCTTCAAAGCAGTCTCCACCTCCGTGCGCACGGCATCCGCATATGAAAAGCCCGGGCGGGGTGACATGGGAGACGAAGGCTTGGATGCTGCCAACACACAAAGAGACTCAGTGTGCAAGGCACACTGTACACCTTGCACACGCTGGCAGTCACCATTCTGGCGAGAGCAAGCGCTTACTGCTGGCAGTGTTGCACGACTGCAGTCGCTCCAGAACACGCTCAGCTGCCTCAACCACCGCCTGCTTTGGTTTCTTCTTGCCCGGCGCGAATGCGTCCTGGAGCATCTGGACAGACCAGCTGATGTCGACAGCGACGGCGCTGTGGCCAGATCTGGTCTTTATAGCAGGCAGGTTGGCTCCGAGGGGATCACTCGGCTTCGCCTTCCTTGGCGATCCAGGGCTGCTAGCAGTAGACTTGGACAACTCCGCTGTTATAACATCAAACTGTATGAGCTTGGTATACCAAAAATAACAGGTGCGACATTGACGTGTGAAGACATCACTACCTGGACCTCATCCAAGCACATGGCCACAATAGTAAGCAAGTTACCTTCATCAATCGAGCCAACAAGCGCTTCTGCAGCGCGGGCTTCAGTGAGTCTCTTGCGCGTCTCTTTCACTCGCTGCCGCTCCTTCTCCAGCTGTGCCTGCAAGTCCTGATTCTCCGCCTGCGCATGCAAACAGTGCAGCATTTAATCATGATGCAGCTTCACGCTTGGCAGCCAACGCAAGAGTCCACTCTAATTGCTCAACTGACAAACTGAGACTGGGATGAGATGGATTTTTCACCTGCAACTGTGCAACTCTTGTCTGCAAGGCTTCGCTGCCTTGCGCTTCATCGATAGGGTTGGCATCTGTTTGTGCAGAAGCATGTGTGGACGGACTTGAGACAGCTGGAGGGGAAGCATGTGTGCCTGTGCTGGCTTCTCCAACATTAATCACGAGTTGAACTGCTTTATCCTCTGCCCCCAGCGACAGAGAGCTCAAACGAGCTGTGACAGCTTCCAAGTCTTCCAACAAAGACTGCTTGCTGGCATTCAGCCCATCCCGTTCCTGCAAAAGCTGCGCAGCAAGGCTCTCGCTGTCTTGCACCCGCGCCTGAAGCGACACCTTACATCAAAGACCAAGCAAAAGCTGTGTCTGAAACCAATGCATGAACCGAGTGCTCGCTCTGCTTGTCTCACCCTCAGCTGGCGCAACTCTTCTTGAACACCCGCTTCACTGGTGGATGCCGGGTCTGGGCTGTTGAGGCGCGCACCATCGTCATCCGCCAGCTCCCACTTCCGCTCCACTTGCGCTGTGGTTGAGGCGGCTGCCTGTAAGTCGTCTTGCAAACTTGCAACTGCCTCGCGCAGCCTTTGTACTTCCGCCTGCATTACGCAACTTAACACATTTGAAGAGCCCAATTGACTGCAGCTGCTTAGACGCAAAACTTATGATGGAGGTTTGCACCAGAACCAGCACACTCGTGTGACACTGGAGTCGCACGTGTAAATATCTGACTTTATCCCAATCTGTACCTGAGCAGAGAGCAGCAGGACCCGATTGACATCGTCCTCGCTTTGGCGGACAGCTGCAGCCCCTGCGCCAGCATTGCGGATGCGCTCCAGTCGCCGTTCAAGCTGCTCCTCTGTCACATTGCGCAACAACAGGGCGCGCAGCGCGTCATTTTCTTTGAAAACCTGGTGGTGGCAAGTGGTGACAAGTGGTTGATTGCGTGCATGCATTCACTTGCAAGGAAGCAGTGAACAACCTACCGCTACAAACACACATGGCATGGACAGTACACAACAGAACTGGTCGTGTGAGCTGCTAACACTACATAAACGTGAGCTGCATTACTCAATACGTAATTGTACCAACACTCATGCGCCCACAATGCTTGAGGCATACCTGCTGCTGCTCCTCCGTGTGGATCTTGATCAGCTCACTCAACTCCTGCTGATCATACCACTTCAGCTTCTTCGCGCTCTCAATAGGAAGTCTGCGTTGCAACATGCACGGTCACAGCTGGCCCAACTCAGCATTTCTCAATACTTCCAGTTAAGGTGTGAATAAGCACACGGTGAGGTCTTGCGCATTGTTACAACGACGCAACATCATCCTTCGAGCTCAACACGATGTCTGCCTTAGAGAACTCCTCGACACACACACCGTATGCGCCACTGACTGGTTGAACGACAGGGGATGTTGGTTGGTTACACGCTAACCACTCGGTGTCTCACACGTGATGGTCAAACTAACGACCAACATAGCAAAGTACAGCAACTGCCACTAGCGGAAAAGTGCATGCCCATTAGCACGCACAGACCTGATGTAAGGTACAGGTGAAGGTGCTGCGCCCGATCCGCGTGGCGAGTGCTCTTTGCCTCCAGTGCCAGGCGGCGAGGCGACCGGCGAGGTGGGCCCACTGCTGGTCGCTGTTGCCGGGATCTCCCACGTCGCTGGCAGGTTGCTGGCCAGGTTTGTTGCCAACTCCCTACTCTTGGACAAAAACTTCTTCATGGCTGCCGCCTGGCCTGGCGGCACCAGGCCAGACCAGACCAGACCAGGCTGCACCAGAGCCTAGCCTAGGGTTGGACCATTGATCCCGATCAGTGGCTCACATACTCGTCCGGTTTGACCGAACTAGCTCGTGAACATTGCCTGAAACTGACGTGACACATGTCGCGTCACCCCACCTGACCAGACCACACCATCAGTGGAAGGTACAATTGTCCACGCGGGAATGCCCGTTGTCTAGCCTGCAGGTTCAAGGCTGCCTTGGTTAATGTCTATATATTTTTACTTTAACTTTACCCAAGATGTGCTCAGATAGCGCAGAAGGTTCGCTACACGACAGCAGAAAGAGTAAATACAGCCCAAGTCTGCTGGTGGATATAGGCCTATACCGGTCCCTGACGCTTCCCAAATTCGGCCTTTCAACGTTGGAAAACGGTTATAGCCGGTTGATGGGTATATGTTTAATTCTGTGAATGTAGTTGAGTCCAAAAGCGGTGTTTCGCGACGTCCGCCATAGCCAACTGCTTCGCGATCCTCGGTGTTCGCGTCCCCAGCGACCCCGGCAACTTCGCCCACGCCCAGGTCGGCCTGAAACCCTAAGCGGCGGCGGCGGTACAGGCGTCGGCGGCGGCAAGTAAACAATTGCCGCCGCTTGCCGTTGTCTCGATTACACATGGACCAACTTTCAGCTTATTCCCCCCGCTGTACACACCTGTGGGGCGCCCTGATGGTGTTGGACCGTCAGGACGCCCACCGGGCTGCCGCCGCCGCCGCCCGCAGCGACGACGCCTGGCTATGCCTCACATGCCATGCCATCGTTGACGGAAGGTGTGAAAGCAGCTTTCTATCCGCTGGTTTGCTCGTTTTCACTGCTTGCAGCAAAGCTAGGGTTTTGGGCTAGGGTTTTATTAGGGTTTCAGATGGCAACATGCCGCTAGCTGGCAAAACTGCCACCGTGCTGCTAGCGTTCCTGAGGCTGTTACGGCTGCTCAGTTATTGTTCTGAGCATTCTTAGGCTTACTTTGCCGTTGTCTGGCTCTGACGGCGCCTGTGACATGACTGGCAGGCAACAAGCTGCAGCTCATGAGGCAGCAGCCTGCCACACATGTGCCATCAGTCTTAGAGACCTGCTCGTATGGTGCTACCGCTGCAACGGCCCTGTTCATGACAAGGTATGCCATGCACCTCAATCTGTTGCTCAATTGCAGTTGCTGGTTGAACCTCAATTGCAGGAGCTGCTCAACAGCTGTACACGTAGCGTTGATGTGTATGTACTTGAACCTTGCATGCATGCTTGTGCATGCCTGTGAAGTGGGGATAGCATGCGCAGTGCGGTATTGCAACAAGCGTTCATGCAGAGCATTGTGCTTGAAGTTCTGACATCATGTCTGAGTGCATTTGTTTGTGAACTGTACAGTTGCATGTCACTGTGTGGTCTGCGTCGCAAAGATTGGCATACACGCGAGCATGCTGTTTCCCGGCTAGTAGTCAGCACAAAGGAAATGCTCGTCATGCGCATACTTGCTTTTGCATGCAGCTTCTCACGATCACCATCACATGTCAAACTCTTCATTGCGCACGCTCTTCAGCCTGCACAACAACTATGCAATTGCGGATTCTCAGTGGCTGCGCATGCATGCAGGCCTTGGCTTCCACACTGGAGTTGCTGCAGAGCGCAGTTCGTAAGAAGCCAGTTCCCACAGAGTTGCTTGACCACGGCGCCAACAGCAATGACTCATTTGAAAATGACACTTCAGCGCCAGACATTGCTTCAGGTGTGTGCATTGTCTTCTGTTTACACGCTACCACTCGGTGTGGCATGTTGGGATTGAATGGGATCCTGACATTGGATTGGCTTGGCAGAGGATGAGCTGCTCATGGAGTTGCACTTAGACCCACACAGCATGCACGACGATGCCTCCTCCCACGATGACTTTGTCTTTCCACAAGACCAGCTTCATTTGCTGATGCAAAGCTGTGTGGGTGAAGCACCCAGGCTACACTGCATCAATGAAGTAGAAGCGCAGCATTGTGCTGAGCCTGGCAGCCACCCACACCAAGAAGCACATCATTTGGAAGATGATCATCACATGCGCGACCAGGACATGGAAGTGCCTGCTTCTGTGGGTGCTGATGACGGCGATAGTGATGCAGATGTGCTAGATGCTGAGTTCTCAGAGTGTGAGGACGAAGAAGACGAAGACAGCGATGGTGATCCATGTACGCTACTACTTAATTGTGGCAATGCAAGCTGTCGTGTGTTGCACGCAGTCTGTGCTTGTGGGTATTGCATGCAAGTGCTGATCCGCCTCAATGGCAGTCAACTACTTGCCAGCCTCTAAAAGAGCGGCCATGTATGCTGAGTTAGCCTCCTCGAGCCCTCATTTATTTCAAGCGCCCCTCCAACGTAAATACCAGCCCCTTCTACAGTCGTTCGACCTTGCCGGCATCGCGCAGCTCATTCTCTCTGGCAAAGCAAGGCGCATTGTAGTCATGTCGGGAGCCGGCATTAGTGTTAGCGCTGGCATCCCTGACTTCCGCTCCCCAGGAACAGGTATACAAGTGTGCAAGCTGTTTCATGTGTCATGTTGGTGCTAGTTTAGACTTCCAGTTGCTGACACTGTTGTTTATGACAGGGCTGTATGACAATCTGCAGAAGTATAACTTGCCTCACCCAGAGGCAGTCTTTGAGCTTAGCTACTTTGCTGAGAACCCTTCCCCTTTCTACCTATTAGCGCGCGAGCTCTTCCCCGGCAACTACAGACCCACGCCAACGCACTTCTTCGTGCGGTTGCTGCACGAGAAGGGGCTCCTTCTGCGCAACTACACGCAAAACATTGATACGCTTGAGCGCCAAGCAGGGGTCCCTGGAGAGGTTAGTATTTGAATGCTCGAACATTGTGCATTGTGATTTATGGTTTGACAATCAATCTTAATCATGTTGCTGATTTTTGCAGGCTCTCGTGGAGGCACACGGCTCTTTTGCGGGTGCACATTGCATCCAGGCTGATTGCAAGCGGGAGCACGACTTGGATTATGTCAAGCACGCCATCTTCAGCAGCCGCATCGCACGGTGTCTCTCGTGCGGGGGGCTGGTCAAGCCCGACATCGTCTTCTTCGGCGAGTCTCTCCCCCGGCGCTTCTTCGACCTGATGCAACAGGATTTTCCCGAGTGTGACCTGCTGATGGTTCTCGGCACGTCCCTCTCGGTCGAGCCGTTCGCATCGCTGATTAAACGAGTTGACAAATGTACTCCACGGTTGCTGATCAATCGGGAAGTGGTGGGTGAGGTCAACCCTTTCGCTCGCCAGCTCGGCTTCGGTGGGGACTACTTTGACTTTCATGAAGCAACCAACTATCGTGACGCCAAGTATCTTGGTGACAGCGATGATGGAATCTGGTCGTTAGCGGAGCTTCTCGGCTGGAAAGAAGAGCTGCAAAGAATGATTGACAGCTGGCAGTCCCCAGCAGCAAACTACTCACCGCCCGCACCCAGGCCACCACTCTCTCAGCCTTCTTCCAAACACCGGGCCAACGAACACGCTCCTCCCTCCCGCTCCTCAATTGATTGGAGCGCTCTCCCCAAACCCCGCTCCAACTCCGACCCGCCACACCGCAGCAACTCTTTCCCAAATTCTTTATCGCAGTCTCGCTTCCTCATGTCTTCGACAGTCTTGCACGAGTCGCCCAGGGTGAAGTCCCCGCTGATGTCTCGCCCGCATAGAATCTCCGCAGATGCCGCAGACCCCCTCTCCGGGTCCTGGCCTGGCCCCCACTCAGGACTGGACTCATCTGTGGTACAGTTCCCGCCCTTTCACCATGTCCAGTCGCCGCTACGACCGCCCCTCCCGGAGGACAGTGTCACGGCCATGGCCCGCCCCAGTGCAGTGGGCTCTTGTCCACCCATGCTCAGTGTGCTCACACCACATACACCCTCTCCCCCCACGCCTCTAAGAACCCACAGCAGTCACTTGGACCGCGATGTACATAGCGATTGAGTAAATTTATTGCAGTATGTGTGGTTCATGTAATCGTGCATCCTGGCTGATGGTGCTTGTGCAGTGTCCTTGCCTGGGTCAACGGTATTGATTGCAACTGTTACGGGTTTAACAGTTACTTCAAGCATCATTTTGTCAACTTGAGTAGCAAGGACTGAGTGGATAGTGCATTTTGCACGCCAAGGGTCACCAGCAGACCGGGCTGCACTCTTGAATGCATCCAAGCCACACAAGGCTGCAGAGTTTGCAAGACTTTACTGCATACTATTGTAGACAAACTTTATAAAGACAGTCGTGATCACTGCACTGCACTGGCATCGCATGCTGTGCACAGTGGGTAAAAGAACCAGTCACACATGTTGTGCTCATTGTCATGTAGACTCCCGCCATATGTTGCTTTGCCACGGATTGCAATAGTGGATGTGAATCTGCAAACTATCATTCACTACTCATGCAACAGCGAATGCAATCTGCTTGCGCACAACACTGCCCTATACCGCTTCCACGCATGCGCCCGAATTTACTGCAATGCATCGTTTCCTGTTGCTGCATGCTTTGCATAGGCAAAGACACTGATACGACATGTCGACATGCATTGTAACAATTATCAAGCTTCAACAACCACTGGTACACACACAGATCCAGCCCTCCCTTACCTCCCCCTGCCTGGTCTTGCCTAGTTGTACTGCACGCATATAGGAACCCAGCCCCTTAGCTACTTGTGCTGCTTGCTTGTCCTTTCTTCTGATACATGCTGTATGCCCTGCCTTGTCCTGTTTGCTCTGCTACTGGCTGGTTACCTCAATACTATACCCTACACATTGTCTCGCGCATATCCTGTACATTCCAGCACTAACCAAGCCAACACTATCTATACAACCACCTAGGCTAGCATAAGCAGCAACGGCAGGGGCTCACACACACGCGGGCGGTTAGTGTGAGACAGCAGGCAATAGCAAGCAAGCATAGGGTATAGCACAGCATATAACAGTTGAAAAGTTTCCAACATGTGACATAGGTTCCCTTCTATGAATGCATGAACATCATCATAGCTGATGACGCGTATCAGCCCCTCTGACCTCCCCGAACCCATGCACACACGCACGCAGCAGCCTCTTGCCAGCAAACTACATATACAACTAGACACTTGTGCACATAACCTCAGCAACGAGAAACTCAACTGGCTCCCACCCACCCATCTCCCCCCACAGCAACAATACCACATCAACACCTTGAGCGAGCTTCTTGGCTAGGTTCCGATGACCGCTCCGGATCCTCAGGCACGACGCAAACTCGATCCCGCTAATAGGCTCCGGCTGGAAGTGGAAGCGCACGCCGAGGAGCTGTTGCACAAGGCGCAGCGTGCGGATCGCATGCGGGGTGAGCGTCGGGAGCCGAAGGCGTGCCAACTCCTTAGGGCCAATGGTGCAGAGCGCTGCAATGTTTGGTAGTAAGATAGGAAGATAGCCGTGCAACGCAAGTGCTCTTACGTTGGCTCGAGCCAAGATGTGCTTGCGTGCACACGGGGAGCGCATGTGGATACCCTCGCGGACATGGGTGGGTGGGCGCCGCCTAGTCGGTATGTGGGTGGGCGAGCGCATATGGGTGCGTGCGTACGCGCTTGTGCGTGCAAGTGCGCGCAATGCGGAAATCCGTCATGTAAGTTTTGTAGTCAGCACAGTTCACGTTGTGGTTATGCATCTCTCTCTCTCTCTCTCTCTCTCTCTCTCTCTCTCTCTCTCTCTCTCTCTCTCTCTCTCTCTCTCTCTCTCTCTCTCTCTCTCTCTCTCTCTCTCTCTCTCTCTCTCTCTCTCTCTCTCTCTCTCTCTCTCTCTCTCTCTCTCTCTCTCTCTCTCTCTCTCTCTCTCTCTCTCTCTCTCTCTCTCTCTCTCTCTCTCTCTCTCTCTCTCTCTCTCTCTCTCTCTCTCTCTCTCTCTCTCTCTCTCTCTCTCTCTCTCTCTCTCTCTCTCTCTCTCTCTCTCTCTCTCTCTCTCTCTCTCTCTCTCTCTCTCTCTCTCTCTCTCTCTCTCTCTCTCTCTCTCTCTCTCTCTCTCTCTCTCTCTCTCTCTCTCTCTCTCTCTCTCTCTCTCTCTCTCTCTCTCTCTCTCTCTCTCTCTCTCTCTCTCTCTCTCTCTCTCTCTCTCTCTCTCTCTCTCTCTCTCTCTCTCTCTCTCTCTCTCTCTCTCTCTCTCTCTCTCTCTCTCTCTCTCTCTCTCTCTCTCTCTCTCTCTCTCTCTCTCTCTCTCTGCGTACGCGCGCACGCGCGCTTGCGTTGCATGTGGGTGTGACACGTATGGCCCAGCATACGTGTCACACCCACATGTAGTGCAAGCACGCACGTGTGTCGGGAATACGCATCATGCATACCGGTGCAATCTGTAATATTCTGTGTACACGCAAACCGCCTTATGCTGTTACGATTGTGCTACGATTGTCTCTTGGAGCAACGACGGTTGTAACACGCAGCTAGCACGTAAATAAGCACGCAGCAAGAAGGTGACCACCAATGCCACCACAACGTCATGGTGAGCAATTTTTAACGCTTGTTGTAATAATGATAATATTAAATAATATATAAGTTAAAGCTTTTTAAGTAGTGTTTATTAGTAGTCAATAGCATGCATGTTGATAAGCACATTTTTGAATGTACTTTAATTTGAAGTCAACTTTAACCATGTTGGAACCAAATCATAGCATTATGCAGTGCAGATAATTGCACATACACGGCATGTGCAGTTATTCGCACATGGGTAATGCTTTTTGTATGCGGTAGGCTAAAAACATTACCAATACTAATGCTTTATGCTTGATTAGTTATGCGGTAAGTGGTGGTGCATGTCAATGACAATTGCAAGTCTTACCAATTATTACATACAAAGTTCATAAAAGGGTTTCTTATGCGGATGTGTTTTACATTTGCACAATAAAATACTATGTCCACATGTATATATATTTGTAAGCACGTAGCAGTTTATATAACGTATAACTTATACGTACAAACAATTATTACGATGCAATTTTCATTTTGACATCTTGTAAGGATGTGGCTGATACGTAAGATGTACATAGCGTGAAGCGCGTATAATCCTCGCAACATATATGGATATAAGACATTATACATTAGCTATATTTTTAAATTAATAACGATTTACTATAGGTATCTACCCTATAATGTAGCTTGTAAGCTGGTGGTCATCATCAAACTCCTCACAAATGCATGCACTAGCTGCTTATCTGTTATCATCATAAGTTATTACATTGGCAATGCAACCTACAAATTATCTAAACGGCTAGCAGTCCATTTTTAACTCACAGCACACACGCTCACACTTTACACACACACCATATGGCACATACGCACATGAGACATGCATGTTACATAATTGTTTCCGTAAAAATGCACATTACATGCGATATCGGTTTTTATGACCAATAACACATGCATTGCTTGGCATGCAAGTAGCTACTCGCAATGATGGTGCAAAGCCTGCTATGAATAAGTGTACATAAATATACTCCACGTTCACCTTCTTCAGCATGTCTTTGTTGAGGCTGACCAACTTAAGTGTTTTTTTTTTGCATAGTGTTATCATTGCAACCACGCGCGTGTGCGCCTAGTAGCTTGCCATTACCGCACAGATATTAGCAGTGCCTTCAAGTTGTGCTATTGAGAGCTAGCATTTGCCCGTAAGTGCCTGATCCATGTTTGCAAGAATACTGTGAAGGTTTACCCCCGCTAAGCAATTTGGCTTTGATTTGATCCCGCTACTAGCCGCTATTAGTAATGGATGGGATAGTGACAATACCCAATGTCTCAAGCATAGGGAAAAACGGTGGCTTGAGTGTGCTTGGCACAAAGAGCATGTAGTTTGTGTGCCTTGGAA
>RHPI01002823.1:687607-710155 GCA_009103225.1 Chlorokybus atmophyticus | reverse complement strand
ATATATATATATATGTGAAACTTCCATGGTTTTTATTGAGCATATGCTATCAACGGGGGAGCATGACGTGATGGTCTGGGCAATGGCCGTGATGAGTAAAGCGTGATGGGTTGAGCGCATGGCATGAATCCCACCATAGGATAATGATTTTTTTTACATTGAAAAGCATGTGAGTCTTTTGAATGCCAAGAGCATAACCTTGCCAAGAGCGAGATGGTGCGGGATGCATAGTATGCTCTCAGCGAGGGTAGATCGCATTGAATTGCGCAAGCATTGCCATGCATTTTACTGTGATTGCATCACAAACTTGAAGCAAGTTGCAGACTTCGCGCGCCTCATTAGTACTCAGTCACTAACCCAACACCGCAGCAACAACAACATCAACACCGTTATCCATCATCACCAGCTAGTGGGCCTTGTTCTTGGATCGCTTAACCTAGCCCTGCCGGCCGAAGCAACCGGTCTCGCACCCAACATGTGTCCTTTGGTCACGCCTCCGCCTTGCGCCGCTGCTGTTGATGTGGATGTGTTGTCCTGCGATGCGCACGCGTGTGGATGGTTGAAGACATGGAGAATGGGAGGTGGAAGAAGTGTTAAAGTGATGCATACCTTTGGAGGCAACGCCGGTAGGCCTGGTGGCTTTATGGACACGACAACGCCCTGTACACACGGATGAGTAAGCATGCGAGTGTGATTTCTTGTGTCTGCATGCTCGCGTGTGCGCGCGCTTGCGCTGGTACGTGCCCACACACGTTTGCTAATGTATGCATAAGCATGTGCGCATGTGCAAGCGTGCATGTGCGCCGTGCACACGCACAGGCGCGCACACACACGCACTTGCACTCGCATCACACCCACCTTCTCTTCATGCTTTTCCCCTCCCTGTCCTCCCCCACTCCCGTTCCACCCGCTCTTCTCCGCGACGGCCGACTGCGCCCTCCTGGCGGCGTTCCCCCGTTGAAACTGGCTCCTCCTTTCCATAGCATACCTCAGCATCATCTGCTGCAGCCCAGACTGAACTACCATGCCGTTGGAGGGGCTGGCGGGGGGAAGGGAGGGGGGGGAGGGGGGACGGAGGGGGTGTTGGGGGTGTTGGTGTTGGGGGGTGGAGGGAGAGGGAGAGGGGTAGGGAAAGGAGTGGGGAGAGGGGGAGGGGAAAGGGGAGGGGAGGGGTATGGGGGATTCGCAGGACATGCAGCGGGTGTAGTGGAGGACGGTTGCGAGGGGGGCGGTGGCTGGAGGAGAAGGCGGAAGAGGGGTGTGAGTGTGTATTGTATATAGACGCACACACACGCACACACACGCGTATGCGCATGCACACGCACACGCACACGCACAGGCGCGCACACACGCACATGCTTGCATGCGCACACATAAGTGCACTAAATACATGCACCCAGGCTCACACCCGCACGCACACACACACGCGCTCGCCCGCGTGCTTGCAGCCACAACACCCGACACAACAGCCCGCAACCGTACCTGGTCGCATTCTATTCTGCGAGGTTGTACTCGAGTTCTCATGCACTTGAGACCAACGCTGCTGCATCTGTCCATCCGCCTCCACACCGTTCTCTACCCCACTACCGCCGACATCCCCCATCAACCCCCCGCGCATCCCCGCGGTCTCCAGATGCAACGTCTCTGATACGCGCGCCTCCGCAGCTATATCGGCAGTGAAAGACGAGGGTAAAGAAAGCTCGGACACGCGTGGAAGACGCTGCTGCTGGGATTGGAGATCCGACACGGAGGAACCCAGGGAACGCAACTGGGGGACAGGAGTGTGGGTGTGTGCGCATGCACGTGCGTGCGTGCTTGCGTCTNGGGGGGGGGGGGGGGGGGGGGGGGGGGGGGGGGGGGGGGGGGGGGGGGGGGGGGGGGGGGGGGGGGGGGGGGGGGGGGGGGGGGGGGGGGGGGGGGGGGGGGGGGGAGGGGGGACGGAGGGGGTGTTGGGGGTGTTGGTGTTGGGGGGTGGAGGGAGAGGGAGAGGGGTAGGGAAAGGAGTGGGGAGAGGGGGAGGGGAAAGGGGAGGGGAGGGGTATGGGGGATTCGCAGGACATGCAGCGGGTGTAGTGGAGGACGGTTGCGAGGGGGGCGGTGGCTGGAGGAGAAGGCGGAAGAGGGGTGTGAGTGTGTATTGTATATAGACGCACACACACGCACACACACGCGTATGCGCATGCACACGCACACGCACACGCACAGGCGCGCACACACGCACATGCTTGCATGCGCACACATAAGTGCACTAAATACATGCACCCAGGCTCACACCCGCACGCACACACACACGCGCTCGCCCGCGTGCTTGCAGCCACAACACCCGACACAACAGCCCGCAACCGTACCTGGTCGCATTCTATTCTGCGAGGTTGTACTCGAGTTCTCATGCACTTGAGACCAACGCTGCTGCATCTGTCCATCCGCCTCCACACCGTTCTCTACCCCACTACCGCCGACATCCCCCATCAACCCCCCGCGCATCCCCGCGGTCTCCAGATGCAACGTCTCTGATACGCGCGCCTCCGCAGCTATATCGGCAGTGAAAGACGAGGGTAAAGAAAGCTCGGACACGCGTGGAAGACGCTGCTGCTGGGATTGGAGATCCGACACGGAGGAACCCAGGGAACGCAACTGGGGGACAGGAGTGTGGGTGTGTGCGCATGCACGTGCGTGCGTGCTTGCGTCTACGTGTGCACGTGCATCTGTGTGTTCACAAGTGCCTCTGGCGTTCTGTTGTCTCACTTTTTCTCGGATTTCGGGCAGGTCTCCAATGGTGTTGTGGAACCGCGTGAGGTCCTCCTGAGCAACCAGGTGAGTACAGGACTGTTTTGCAGTAAGTGTATTTGCCATTGACAACATGATCCCTCAACACTCTCTCACCACAAGCGCCTGCTGCAGCACTCCCACCGCATTCTCCAGCTGCTCCTGCCTGTCACACATACACTGGTGTTCATCCCATCACGTCACACCTAACGTATCAGTCTGTTCTCCCACTGATGGACCCACGAGTTGTGGGCCACAACCCAGTCAAACCCAGCGAGTGAGAGTGAAACAAACGTCATCACACGTGTGAGCGGGTGCGCACGGGTGTGTACGCATGCCCAAATGCGTACGTGTACGTGCATGCACCTGCACATGCGTGTGTCTATCTCACCCACCCACCCCTCTCTCACCCCCTGGTTGCCAGCCCCTCCACCCGCACCGCCAGTCCCGCGACGCTCTCCCTGGCGGCCTCCCTGGCCGCCCCCTCCGCCCGCTCCGCCGCCAGCGCCGCCGACACGCTGGCCGCACGGGACTCGCGGAATACGCGGTCGGACTCCGCAGCAATCTGGGAGGGAGGAGGGAGGGTGATGAAGTTGTTGTTGTTGGTGGTGGTGGTGGTGACCTTGGTATTTGATACGTACCTGCGCTTCGAGGAGTTGCTGGGCGACGGCGACGCTGTCGGTGGCTTGGACTACCTGTGCGCACCGTTTTAGATATGTGTGTGTGTGTGTGTGCGGGCGGGCGGGCACACACACATGCATGCATGTCTGCGTGCGTGTGCGTGTACGTGTGTGTGCGTGCAAGCAAGTACACGCTACATTACGAACGTAGGCAGACGTGTGCTAAGGCAACACCCTACAGCACACGAACTGACTGAAATACCTGAGCAGTGAGTTCGTTGAACTTCACCGTGAACACCGACTGCTGCTGTTTGGACTCCTTTTCACACTCCGCAACCCTGTAAGCCGCAGGCCAAGCGAAGACATAAGCGCTTGTACACAACAACGTTCTTTCCACAACCGTGCGTGCGTGCTTTCATGTCGTGTGAGCACTGAGCGAACACGACAACGTACTTCGCCTCCAGCCGCGGCTCGAACGCCTGCCTCTCCGCCTCCGCTACACCGACGCTCTCCTCCTGCAACACGCGAGCGGTGGCGTCTTCAACAACCAATTCCACACAAGCGTTGCTCACCCCCCCCCCCCCCCCCCCCCCCCCCCTCTTCTCACCAGTTCCGCCACGTGCATCCTCAGCGCCGTGAGCTGCCCCCTCACTTCATTCCCATCGATCCTCGTCCCTTCCATCCCCCTCTCGCACCTCTCCAGCCTCGCCTCGCTCGCCACAACTTTACTCTCCACGCCCTCGACAGAACGCTTGAGCCTCGTGATGGCATTATTATCCGACTCGGACTCGCCCTCCGAGATCATCAGGCTCTTCGAGACCCGCGCCGAGACGGCCTCTACGGCGGACAGGCGATCGACGAGGTGGGAGGCGAGAGGGGCGGTGGAGGAGAGGGAGGAGACGGTGGAGGAGAGGGAGGAGAGGGAGGTGGAGAGACCGGAGACCTGTTAGGGGGGGGGAGAGGAGTGGAAGGGTTGGTGGGCATGCGTGCTACCTCGCACGTGCGTGTGTGACAAACACCGTACGTACATCTTCCGTGACATGACGCAGTGAGGTCCTCAGGTCCACCACGTCCTTCTGTGCTCCAGAAGCCTGTGCCGCAAAAGAGAAGGAACACCAGCCAAGTTCAAAGGGAAACACACGCAGGCGAGAGAGCTTATCGACACGCGATATGACATCACCACTCACCTTTGCCTGCAGCACAGCATGCTGCGCCTCAGCCGCTTCCATCATCGCGGCCGTCTGCTTACAAACCTGCAACCACACCAGCAAGGGAACATCACAAGCGCAAAGAAAGTGCGTATATATGTGCGCGCGTGGGTGTGGGTGTCGGCGTGCGTGAGGTTGGGGTGAGGGTGAGCGCGCGCACACGTGTAATTGTGCGCGCGTGCGCGTGGGGTTGGGGGTGTAGTTGCGTGTGTGGGCGCGCGTGCATGTGCATGTGCGTTTGTGACCTCAACCCAGCCATGCGTCAACACAGACGCAATTCACCACAACTCCCTCCTTACCCCCCTCAGTTGTTGGATGGCCCCCTCGTGCTCCCTCACCGCCCCTTCCGTCCTTTCCACCCGTCCCGCCATCGCCTCGCACCCGGCCTCGCTCGCGCGCGCGGCACGGAGCGCCTCGCGAGACTCCGCGCGCACGCCGTCAAGGGCGCCCTCGAGAGCCATCGCGCGGGCCCACGCGTTCTGCGTGTGCGTGTGCGTGTGCGTGTGCGTGTGCGTGCATCTGTCTGGTTGTATACGTGTTGACGTGCGTGTATATGCACGTGCCTGCTTGCGCGTGTGGTTGGAATGATGTCACTTTGTGATTGTTGATGAGAGAAAGTGGTGCTTATTGACTGTTGTGTGACCGCTTGCCTGGTAGTACTGCTGCTGGTCTTTGAGGTCGGCCATAGCCACAGCCAGCTCATCAAACCTGAGACAAGAGGAGTATATACTGTCCGTGAGACTGTTATCTGAGGATCAGTTGATGGTCATGTCTGGAAAGGTTTTGTGTATGCGCGTGTGCGTGCGACAAACAACACATAAGCTTACCTGTTGTCGGAGCCGGTAAGCATGAACCTCGGGGTGACACTCGCCGACTCTACACACACGACGACGAATCAGCACAGTGTGCTCTCACAATTTTCCCACATGTCGAGGTTGGATAACGGCACGACAATAGCATGCGAACCGGTACTGCACCTGCAAACTTCTCCAGCGCCTTTGAGGCCAGCTCTGGTGCCAAGCCCTGCGAGTCACATTCATATCATGAGAGCCTCTTGTTGTATGTGTATCGTGCCGTCGCTCATTCGCACGATGAACGTCAATAAAACCTTCGTTAAACCTGTGCTTTGATCCTGGCATAGTATCACCCATGCCGCTGATGTTTGCACAGGCTACCACACGCATGCACACAAGAAAATACGCACCTGTAGCTCGTCGCGCATTGCGGCTTTGTCGGGTTTCTCCGCCACCTCCTTCTCAAGTCTCTGCACACCACAACAACATCATCAACAACATGTTGGCAGACTTCTCTCTTTCCCTCCCCACACCAGTGGAAAGCCAGTTGCAACAAGTGCGAATACTCAGTGGTGTTACTTGCCTCGATATCGCGCTTCAGCTGCTCCTCCCGCTCTTGGCTGACTCCAACCTAACGCACGGACAGAAAGACAGACAGAATCACACATCAACCCACAGTTGCAACAAGTCAACGAGTTACAACTTGCATCACATGCAAGCTTGCTTGTTGCTTGCCTGCGTTTCAGTTGTCGTGCGCAACTGCCCAACCTGCTTGCGTGACAAGCGCGTATGTAAGCGCGGGTCAATTCGAGAGGCAACAACAACAACAACAACAACAACAACAACAACAACAACAACGACAATAACCACACTCGCCTCGGCTTCCAGCTCGCCTTTGGTGCTCATGATCTTGGCTTCCACGTTGGCTTCCGTCTTCTTCAGATTTTCCTGCGTGTGCATGCCATAACACTAGGTAAGGTCCTAGCTTTTGCTGCTTGCATGGATGGCACGCATACACCTTAACATCAGCACACTACTACTATCATGCATTCCCCCTTCGGTAAACACCTGAAGCTCAGCCATGGCGTCTGAGAACTTGCTCAGACGCGCCCTCGTCAACAACTCCGACGCCATCCTCACCCTCCTGCAGAAGGAGAGCCTTTCAGCATCGAGAGAAGCATGCCACGCTGTGACTGTTGGTCATCACGCGCGTGTGTGTGTGTGTGTGTGTGTGTGTATGCGTCTTTGCTTCTTTGAGTGGTTGTGCACGTGTGTGCGCACATGCGTGCCTATGCGTCTGCGTGCGCGTGCACGCATGCGCAAGCATGCGCGCGTACGCGTAAGTTTGTGCACAAGTGTGTGTGTTTGCGTACATGTGCGTGTATGTGCGGACGTGCGCGTGTATGTGCGCATGTGGGCATGACCGTGATCGTGCGCAAACGTGTTGGTGCATGCGTGTGTGCGCGCGTGTTTATGTGCGCATCCTTACTTGTGCGCAGATGGACACACAACAACACCCACTCACTCGCCTGATCCCTTGCTGAATTCGTGCGTGCGTGCGTGCGTGCGTGTGCGCACATACACGTACACGCGCAAACAGAGGACGCGCGCGCACGCTCTCTGTTTGCACGTGTATGTGTATGTGCGCATACACGTCCTTGCGCATTCGCGCGCGTGTCACGCGCAACACCGTAAGCAACTCACTCGCTGGATCCCTTGCTTGCATTTCCCCCCAAGTTGTGCCCACCACTCGTCTGACATCCGATCGCAATCGCCTCGTTGTGGAACAGCAGCGCCTGGACGGCCGTCGCCAAGATCAACCCCACATTGTCAAACGTCACCTGGGAGAGGAGTGAAGAGTAAGATCAGATCAGATCAGATCAGTCATAGGCGTGGTGTTACTTACTGGGCTTTGGGATAGGGCTTCCAGCTGTGCGCCGACGTCCGCCAGGCTCGAGGACAGGCTGCGGCCCTGCTGGATGGAGGCGGCGAGTGTGGTGTGGTGGGGGAGCGGGACGGCGACGGCTCGCAGGGGGAGGGGGAGGAGAGGCGGGCCGCCCGACCCCCGGATCGCCGCCATGGCTGTGAAGTGGTATTTTCTTCCTTTACGTCGTCGCCGCCGCCGCCGCCGCCGCCGGCCTGGGCAGGGAGGTGGTGGTCGAGGAGGAGGGGTCACGTGACTTGAGGAGCGGCGTAGGGGAATGGTCCACGTGGCGTGGCGTTTGATGCGGATAGTACCTCGAGGGAAGTTACGAATGATGGTACCATTGACACTTGGTGATAGAACCATACCATTGACAATTGGTGAAAACGACGCTCATGGCGTGCTGAATGTTCTTTTATGCCATGATTTACACTTACCCACTGACATGCTTGAGACGTTGCGTGTAATGTGTAGTGTGCTGATAATTATAGGCTTTCCGATAGATGCAAAGTGCGTGCACAATGTGCACTGCACATGCACACACAGCAAGCCAAGAGCAGGCCGAACAGGGTGAGCAAATTGATTCAAGCGAGGGCTTTACAAAGACAATTTGGCTAAGTGCAATGCAAGTATGTGTTAGCGCTGGTCTTGGCGCATGAATTCATTGTTTATATGATTGTGGTTTGTATAAGGCATCAGGCTTGGCATGCTATCAATAATCTTGCACGCTTTCAAACATTTTAAGTGAATCAATGAAGCGAGCGACTTAATCAATGGTGACGCATTGAATAACATGCGTGCCTTAGCTTGTAATCACAAGCACGTTTGTTTATTCAACCAATGCACAGTTCGAATTGTTGTAATAGTGCTTTTTATAGAAAGCATAATATATGTAATAATTCGTCTCATCACATGTCAATCAACGTATGCAAAATACGCACTATACTTATCGCATTATATGACATGGATAATGCGATGTGATGCGTAATTGTACGATGATAACGATGAATTGTACATGTGGGGTAGCATCGAAACATGCGTACGCACATAAACAACGCAAGTTTTTCGACATACCTACATGCTATGCAAGCGACACATATGTACGCTTATAATGTGCACTTTATGCGTGTGCACACATACGCATGTGCACATGTATAGCAAAATGGAGGAGCCCGCAGTGCAAGCAGTTACAGCACTGTGCCATCATTGCGTTCATCATGGCATTATTGACACCACCAAGCAATCACATACCAATCAACTCAACCACCCTTCCCGCAGCACAAATAAACTACGGGGCTGTGTGCGAGGATAGGAAAGGCAGACTCGGACTAACAGCAGGTGCTGCCCAGCTGTACCTGCAAGGGAAATGCATGTATGTGTACATAGCATGCATGTGCATACATGGTGCGTGTTTGCCTGTTTATGTTGCACCGCTGGTGTACCAACTTGTGAGTTTGGTGTCGAGCCAGGAGCTATTTGATAACGCTTTAATTATACGACATTGTGATGTATTGTGTAGGCGTGGTAACGTTCATGGAGATGTTTTGAGTTGTTGAGTGTGAGCTACAAACATCACATTGAGGCATTGAATATAGCACCTCCACGTTCTGCACTGGCCTCACCTGGCCATTGTCGACGTGTGGCATGCGTTTGGGGTAAGTGGGCTAGCATTCAGCACCTATGCCCGCGTCACCTCTGTCGCAAGTGCCTGGTGGTGCATGTGTGTTGGTTGTGATAGTCAATTGTTAAGGCATGGGTTAGTTAGTTTATCGCGTCATGGTGATGCTGTTGTTGTTGATGATGTAACTTATTGTTATGACCTATCTTTGCTTCTTTTTTTTCCAAGGTGCTATGTGTACTTGGTGATACATCACATGCGCCAACACTAGGCATGTTTGCATGCGCACGTTGTGGCTGGAGCTGCATATCAACGTGTACAGTAAGGGCCATGTGCAGTCATCATCACATTTAGGCAACTACCGCCACGCTATATGGCCTATCAGCTGAACATAAATACTCCTAGCATGCACAGTCCCTTGGCAGCATAGCTGCACTACATTATCTATGCAATTGCAGATACTGGTAGTCGCCAATCTTAAGCACACGATCTGTCAACTTACTGCCCTGCAAGCTTCCTCCCCCCGTAATTACTTTTCTCCTTCACCACCCCACCACTAGAACGCCATCACCCCAAACCCACATCCATCTAATTCCTCACCCTTGCACACCTTTGGGCAGCCTGACAAGTTGGATCATACACATTCAGCGCGCCAGGTGTGCAGAAGGGTTATGCTGCTTCTCCAGCATGCCTGTTGTCACTCATACATGCTGTGAGTGTTGCTGGCAATCGAGCAACTGTACGCATTGCAAGGCAATGCACATCACTTCACACCACCACGCACGCGCCAGGTGTACAAAAGGAATACTCTACTGCTTCAGCATGCATGTTGTCACTCATACATACCGTAGTCACTGCTATCGTTTGAGCAACAATGCACATCGCGAGGCAATGCACATCGTTTCACACCATCACAATCCAAGCAACAGTTATTGAGTAAACTGAAACAGATACTCAGTAGTGCACTGGACACAACCGGCATCAGCATTGCAGCAACATATGCAGGAAAGCTTGTTGACAGTTTCAATCTGATCATTACTACTCACATTTCATAACATAGACACCAGTGCTTAGTGCATTACTACCATTCAATAACACACAGCATTGAGATATGCGACCACCAACTCCAGCAGGCATACATACCAATTGCATTCATGTTGATGCAAAGCATAATGTCAGGCTAACACCCAACTTCAGACACTCAGATAGACAGCTGTTAACAACCCAGCAAAACTGCAGCTGTCATAATGTACAACACCCTATCAACCCACTAACCCCTATGCGCGCAACAACACCTCAACTGGAAATTTACTTATTCTCCGTGAAGTCTGCGTCGATAACGTCATCAGGCTTGCCACCGGCAGCACCGCCTGCAGCATCAGCACCCGGAGCACCAGCGCCAGGAGCAGCACCACCAGCGCCACCTTGTTGGTAGACAGCCTTGCCCATGTTCATGACCTCTTCTTGCAACGCAGCGGAGGCGGTCTTAATCTGCTCCGTGTTGTCTGAGGCAATGGCTTCCCTGAGGGTGGTAAGCTTGGCATTGACCTTGTCCTTGATATCGGCGGGGAGCTTGTCATCCAGCTCCTTCAGCTGCTTCTCTGTGCTGTAGGCAAGGGAGTCACCATTGTTCTTGATGTCCACAGCCTCTCGCTTCTTCTTGTCCTCGGCACCAAACTTGTCTGCCTCCTTGACCATGCGCTCAACCTCCTCCGAAGGAAGTGTGCTGGCACCAGTAATCTTTATGTCCTGCTTCTTGCCTGCAGCGAGATTGCGAATTAAAACTACCACCCATACCCACCTTGTTACTTCAACAAAATCATATACTGCGCATGACAACTGTTGCATATAACATACATATATTCAGAATTGAACAAAACACACACCTGTGCCCTTGTCAGCAGCCGAGACTGACAGGATGCCATTAGCATCAATGTCAAACTTGACTTCAATCTGGGGGACGCCGCGAGGAGCCGGGGGGATGCCATCAAGGCGGAAGTTGCCAATCTGCTTGTTATCCCTGACGAACTCGCGCTCACCCTGAAGCACATTGATCTCCACGCTGGTCTGACCGTCAGCGGCTGTCGAGAACACCTCCGACTTGCTTGTGGGCAGGGTCGTGTTGCGGGGAATAATCTTGGTCATGACACCACCAAGAGTCTCCAGACCAAGTGACAGCGGTGTGACATCCAGCAGCACAATATCGCCAACCTGAACAACATGAATTGTTAGACTACGCCCCAAGTCATCACCAAACCCAGCACAAAGAAGGCACTGCAGCAGTCTTAAATCAGTGTGTAACTCAGACACAACACCCTCAACTATAAAACTCACCTCGCCAGCAAGGACACCAGCCTGGACAGCAGCACCAAGGGCAACAACCTCATCTGGGTTAACAGTGACGTTGGGCTCCTTGCCAGTCATCTGCCTGACAATGGCCTGCACTGCGGGGATGCGGGTAGAACCGCCAACCAGAATGACCTCCTGGATATCCTTGAGGTCCAGCTTGGCATCACGAAGAGCAGACTGCACAGGGAGCTTGCAGCGGTCCAGAAGGTCCGAGCACAACTCCTCAAACTTAGCACGAGTCAGGGTAGTGTCAATGTGCTTGGGACCTTCAGCAGTGGCAGTGATGAAGGGCAGGCTGCAAGCAGAAATGCTAATGTTAATTACAACACAATTTTCACCCTCACAACGTATACACGAAAACTGAAACCAATGTGAACACAAACCTGATAGAGGTGTTGGTGATGGTGGAGAGCTCCATCTTAGCCTTCTCAGCCTGCTCAGTGAGGCGCTGCAGAGCCTGCTTGTCCTTCAGCAAATCAACACCCTCCTGAGCCTTGAAGTCATTCGCTAGCCAGTCCACAATGCGCTTGTCAAAGTCATCACCACCGAGGTGAGTGTCTCCAGAGGTAGACAGCACCTCGAACACACCATCACCGACCTCCAGGACAGACACGTCGAAGGTACCACCACCAAGGTCAAAGACAAGGATGGTCTCATTGGCCTTGCGGTCAAAACCATATGCAAGGGATGCGGCAGTGGGCTCGTTGATGATACGAAGCACCTCTAGACCGGCAATCCTGCCGGCATCCTTTGTGGCCTGGCGCTGAGCATCATTGAAGTAGGCAGGGACGGTGATCACAGCCCTGGTCACAGTGTCATTCAAGAACTTGCTCGAGTCCTCAACCAGCTTGCGAAGGACCTGTTACAGATTACATGTAAGTACGCACATGATAAGGTTGCATGCTCCAAACAGAACATGCACACAGCAATGAAACAACAACAGCGAGATATGACTGTTACCTGTGCAGAAATCTCTTCAGCAGCAAACTGCTTCTTGGCATTGGGGCAGTCCAGCTTGACATTGCCATTGCTGTCGCGGATTACATTGTAAGACACCTGCTTGGCCTCTTCTGAGATCTCCTCATGCTTGCGACCAATGAAGCGCTTGACACTGAAGAAGGTATTCTCGGGGTTCACCACTGCCTGTCGCTTGGCAATCTGGCCCACCAACCGGTCGCCGCTCTTGGTGAAAGCAACCACGGAGGGGGTTGTGCGCTGACCCTCGGCGTTGGTAACAATTGTGGGCTTGCCACCCTGGACAGAGGTTAATCAGAAGCTGGTGCATGTGATAGAGACAGCTGAGACAGCTTGAGACTCGTAGCATGCAACGTTACAGAAAATGAGCATGCATGACAAAACTGGAAAATACAACGCAAAACATTGCCTGGCGGCCAACGAGTATAGCAGATGTCGTGGAATCAGCTAATGGCAAGAAAATAACCAGCTCACCTCCATGGCAGCGACAGCAGAGTTGGTAGTGCCCAGGTCGATACCGACCACCTTCTCGCAGACCACGCGGAGGCCATGACCCCTTTCTTCTTGCGTTCTCCTGCGAGCCTGCGCGCGCACTCCCTGCCTCAAAGCGCTGCCGCCGTTGAAGAAAGCTGAGCCTCCCAAAGACGCCGTCCCCCTGAACGACGACCTGCTGGACGACGCCCTGCCAGACCTGGAGGCTGTTGTGGTGGCAGCAGCCGCCGCCGCGGAGAACGCCATAGAGGAAGACGCAACGGCCTCCATGCTGTGAAAACACTCAAGCCCTAACCACTTCAAGCGCCGCCCGTCAACACCACCGCCAACTACAAGCACAGCAACACTCTAGCCTCGATCAGCACTGCCGCCGCCGCCTATGCAAGACAGTCTGGCTTTGGTGGTCACTTTGCACGCCGTTTAACGTCTCTTTCGCTCTGTCGCCGTTAGGAAAGCTGCCCTTGCCCTCACGTTGACAGCAGCAGTTTATGTACAACTGCAGGTTGAAGCTTCTGGGCCTTTCTATGTGTTCTACGTGGCTGGTGTGAAAAGCTGCCCGGGCGAGGGGCAGATCCAGAGCGTTCGGTGCCCGGCCGCCAGGTTTCGCGTAGCCGTGCAGTGCGCGTCGCAGAGCTCGAGCAGCGCGTTACCTGGTGCCTTGCTTTGTGAGGACCGATGTCCGTGAAGGTTGCTGATATCAACTTATGACTAGTCGCAGTGCCTTGACGTGTCTCAAGGACAGCCCTCCGGGTTGGTGCCGCGATGAGCAGCTGTGCAGGTTTTCAGCCGTCGATGTAGGTTCAACGTCATCCGCTGGGATTATTGGACCGCTTCCATAGCGTGCACGGCAGCTGCATGGATATCGTCTATGATGGATATCTGCACAACTGTTGAAAACGGGGGCGAGCGAGGGCTTGTGCGGCCCTGCACAACATGTGTTGTGCGGTCACGTGACGGAGTGACGATGAGGTAGAAGATTTACTTGCTTTGATTTACTTGTTTTTGTATGTGAAGCCCGCAAGGGGAAGGTACATTAAGAAAAGGAGGACAAGTTACTTGAGGTGAGTCACTTCACCAACCTGAGTGATCCAATGCGTGATTCAAGCTAGGCTCAAGTGAAGCCAGCTTCAGCTAGCTGCCTGATGTGATCCTGGCCTGCCATCAATACTACGACCTGAAAGCAAACGCCATGATCTTGCATGTCTTGATGTAACACATGGCATGTACAGTACAGACTGTACTGTGACAGATTGTACTGTGACCTCTATCGATGATGACATTACCTAGGCAACACGCATGCAATCATGATGTGACGGCATGCATGTACTGTGGCCTCTATTGATGATTGCACTACTTGGGCAACGCGAATGTACTACATGCAACCATGATGTGACGGCCTGCGAGCTTCAACCTCCCTTTCGCGTGTGGCGCTTCTGTACGACGAGTTACAGCTGATTATGTCAAGACACTGTCTCTGCATGTGTCTAAACCCTTACGCAAAGCTATGGTGCCCGAGTGACGCGTTTTCCGGTTCATTTGCCACACTTAAAGCAGCCACCTTGATGGTAACGCCAAATTACTTCAACTTGTACACCCGCAAGTTGGCCAATCTTAGCCTAGCGACTGCTTGCTCTGTCCGCTGTCCGCTTGCAAGCAGCAAGCTTACGGATCAACACGCCGCTCAGCATGCTGACACACAGCAAGCAGCCTTACAGGGCACGTCGGCAAGGTAAGGCAAGTACACAGAGGAAGGAGGTTTCTCTCTCTCAAGTTGATAATAGACCTGCCCGGCTGATGTGACGAGAGTTTGCAGGGCGGAACGCAGTGTCACAAGTGGATGCGACCCAATGCAGGGTTTTGTCGGTTTGCTGGTTGAGGTCTTTCGCAGGTGGTTGTGGATGTTGAGCACCAACGCCGTGACCTGGGCTTTACACCCGCCTGGGGTTCACAGCAACAAATCCCCAGTGGGTTCGTTGAGCGGCTGCCCTCGTGCAAGCTGCCCTGTTGACAAGACCGTCTTGTCGTGACGTTGCAGGGCATTTTGGGAGCATACAATACTCGCGGCAGAAGGTAGGCAGTAAGCCTAGTAACATGCCAAAGAAAGCAGCAGCATGACGTCCTCTGTGTAAGCAGCTTGCTGTTGTACGCTAACTTTGACGCCGGTCCGTGCCTCTGTCAGTCAGGCCAGCAGGCGGGAAGGCAGCATACCGTTTCCTTGCATTGATCATATTTTATGGTGCTCAGTCGTGTCAGGTGGGCGGCCGCCTTGCGTGGCTCGACTTGTGCGTCCTCGCACCGTATATAAGCAGCATGTAGCTCAGTTCTGAACAGATCAGTGTGTTTGTGGGTTGTCATTCAGCAAGTAGACCGCCATGGCTTCAGTGTTCCAGTCCGTTGTTTACACCACCTGGGCTGGTTTGTTGTTGATGCTGCTGGTTGCTACCCCTTTGCCCACTCAAGGTAACTTGTGACTTGGGTTTTATGTTGGTATGCTTGCCTTCATGAGTGCCTCTTGCTTTTTCTAATGGTGTGGTTGTTGTGTGCAGGCGCCTGCCCGACACAGGACAAGAACGGTGCGCTCTGTCTTACGGGCGATGCCAGCGACCCCAACACACAGTGCTACTGCATTCCTTGGATAGACGCAACAACGTGAATGACAGCGCACGTCACTGCTTGCCTTACGTTTCATTCAGGCGCTGAACGGTGGTGATTGCTTGCAGGGGAGCCAACTCAGTTCAAGACGAGAGCCAGCACTTCACATGGAACGATGGTCAGCTTCAATGCGAGAGCATCGGTGGGACCCTTGCGCAGATATACAGTGAGGCGGAGAAAACGACCATTCTGAACGTGATCAAACCCTACATAACCGTCTGGTACAGCAGCGCCTTGCCTCCTTGCAGCAAGCAGTAGCAGTCATGCGGCAACAAGCACTGAGCATCTTGTGTACAACAACCAGGATTGGCCTCTCTCGCAACGATGCTGTTAACGGCGCTCAGTGGGACGCTCTGCCTTGTCCTCCCCCAACCCAAGCACAATGCCCGGCGCGCGTCGACCTTTTCAAATGGGGTGGCCACACTTGGGGCACTGGTGAGAGTTGTCGCTAGCGTTACCACACTGTTGTTGCTATCAAAGGCGTGTTGTTGTCCACTTTGACTGTACTTGCAGCCTGCCATATGCGGGCCTTACTTTCCTGATGTATGTATGCTTGTGCTGGTTCCTCACTGTTATTCAGTGTCTTGACATGGCATTGCTTTGTGAGTGACCGTCAGATGTGTTTATCACGCTGCTCAGGAACAATCCCTCAAAGCTATCAGGACTGGTGGATTGATAACGACATGTTGTATGAGCCGGACAACACGTATTACAGCCGCGACGAGTACTGCGTCTTCATGGTCGGCTACGGCAACCAACCGCCCGCTCAACCAGGCACTTGGGATGACGACCTCTGCTACAGCACATATCCCATCGTCTGCTCTGGTGCGTACGGAATGTTACGTGCCTTACGCAGTTGTCTAATCACATTTTGTTACAGTACAGTGCATGTGTGTTACAGGCATACACACATATCACACGCGTGCGTGCACACAGACACTCGAATGCACGTACTGTTCTCACTTGCCTCAACATTCTGTACAGTGCCCCAGATAGGTGCGTCCAATCCTTCTTCCCCTCCACCGACAGCATCATTGCCACCACCAACGCCAACACTATCCCCGCCACCATCCCCACCACCAGGGCCGCAAACAGCTATAAACAACTTCGTGTCACTGGACATCGCTGCCACGACGCCAGGCACAACCACATATACTGCAAAAACTGGTGTCTGGCAGATTACCAACTGTGGCGGTATGTGTGGTACATGTTGGGTTGTTGGCAATGCAGGAGCTTGGCACACTAAGGCTGATGTGTTGTATACCCGCAGCCAACATGTGGGATGCGGCGGACTCCTTCCGCTATGTGTATAGCACCAAAACTTACGCCGGCAGCGTGACCATCACCGCAAAAGTCTTGACGCAGGACCTGAAGAACTTCCCCAACATGAAAGCCGCACTCGTGCTGCGCTCCAACCTTACGCCTGGCAAGTAGCTGTGTTCACAAGTATGAGTAAGAGTGCTGCTTGATTGCCTGCTTGTCCCAGCATTGCTGACAGCATAATTGAACAGGGTCCCCAACAGTTGAACTTTTGGCTGCAAAGACATGGCAAGCTGCTACCACCATTTTCGTGCAGGTTTGCGAGCTTTGTTAGTAACTGACTGAGACGACAACCCTTGATGGTACTGATGAGAGAAATATATCCAACAGTATCGCGAAACACAAGGCGGACCGACAGTAGCAACCAACTTCCCTGCTTCAGGTTCGCCCTTCAACCCGTGCACCCTGCCAGTATATCTCAAGATTTCCCGTACCGGTACCACATTCACCTCCTCAGGTGAACATACACTTAGACACAAAGCTCTCAATGTGCGTGCATGCACGCCTGAGTGCATGTATGCGCCTGCGCCCGCGTGCGTTCACATACACAGACATAACACCACATGGTTGACCTAACCTCTGTCCTTGTACTTCTCTGCAGCATCTACCAACGGCGTGTCCTGGACAGTCATCAATACCTACACGCCTGCGGCTGGCTCCCCGCTCCTCAGCTCCATCTATGTCGGCATGGGCGTGTGTTCGGTGACGTATGGGTCGACGTGCAAGCCACTCGCAACGGCTACACTCAGCAACGTCGCTGTGCAGTAGTATGGGAAGGTCATTATGTGGCGGAATCAAGTGTGGTTCTTTACATCAGCAGTCATCTCTCACCAATAAGGTGTAGTGTGGTAGGAACGTGTATCGCTGCAACAGTGCTGCTCAGCACTTGTTTGCCGCTGTGCATATCAACTTTTGTGTGCAGGGCTTGCATGGTAAGGTAGGATTTTGCGTTGATAGTGCTGTTTAGCACTTGTGTGCAGTTGGGCAGGAAGGACTTTTTTGTACAGGGCTGGCATCATGCTACCGTTGAACATTGTGACATGTAACATCGGAATTTGCATTGACGGGACTGTATTAAGAACTGTCTTGCCACTATGATTGTTGCTGTTGGATATACTTGAAGGACATCTATTGATGCTATAGGTTCAGCAGTGAGACAATGCCACGCAGACTCAGCACAGAGCAAGTGCGTAAATGCATGGGTGTGTTTGTTCACATGTGTCCATTCGCACATGTACGCACAGAATGCTGTGGCGGTATGTGCCAGGCTGGTCAACTGTTGAATCTAGGTGCCAGCTGCCGGTGTGTGATCGTTGATTCTCTTCTTGAGTTAGCAAGGTAAATGCCCAGCCCATTCGTTGTTATGGATGTGTCCGACAGAGTCAATACCTTGTGTGCACAGCCATGGTGTCTGTGTTTGTCCTGCGCACTGCAGCATTTACAAACACGGAGGTCTTTGCTGGTACTGTTACTTGTCTGTCCCTTGTTTAACCTGGTGAACACAGCACTGTGCGATGTGAAGTACAGCACACCCCATGCACTGTGTGCGTTTGTTCGTATACACGCACACACAATCAATTTGCCCCATTGTCAGCACGCACGCAGATGTATCCCTATCCCTACCCCCGCAACACCACCAGATTTGCAAGTGTACACTGGTTCAGTGTACACTTGCAAATCTAGTATCGGTGTCACCGCTGCAACGATGCATGCACATCAGCATGAATGCACATTTACAGAGCACTCCTAAACGATTCAAACACAGCACGCGCATGCAAGCCACGCGCTGGCGGCAATCGTACACTAGCAGATCACGATGTGCACACATGTTGCCATAGTAGCATACCCTTTACATACGCTCACTCACACATTGCTTTCCTTTGTGTGCTGAGCGCCACGAATTGATATCAACACGAGAAGTGAATGGTGACTTGTTCGCGATCACATGCAGCTCACATCTGTCGCGACAACGACTTTCGTCTCACACAACATGTAGCGGGCCCGGCTGGGTGTGCCCTACATTGCTCACTTAGCCCACCCACCCCCAAATGTGACTTGGCTCCAGCCTTTTGGGGTGAGCCTTGCGTAATTGAAGGTGTGCTTAAATAGTGCGACCTACCCTCAAAGCTAGTGCAAGCCAGTAAATCTCGACTGAAGTTTGTTGCAGTACTGCTAGTGCATGTCACCGTGTGTCTCAGATCACAACACTGGGCCCACTGACAAGTGCGTACAGCACGTCCCTGTTGCCCTCAGCTCTGCCGCAGCAGAGCCTATCAGCTGCTGGAGGAGAAGCGCCATGTGTTACAGTACAGGAGGCAGGCAGCTTGGTCGGCGTGGTGGTGGTGGTGGCAGGCCGGACAGCTTCAAGCTTGCGAGAAGCATGCGGCGGGGGAGGGCGGTCGAAGCAAGGAGGGGCGGCGGCGCTTCTTGAGGCCGCTCTGCATGGCGGGTGTGTACAGTCCCCCTGACCAGGTGTGCTGCTGCTGTCCTGCGATGACTGGCCCATGCGCTTTGTGAGGTGCAGCGGGCGGCAGTCACTCTGGCGTCAGCGATTATCACTGACCGTGTTGCATGCATTGTTGACGCCAGTCTCACGGTTTGAACTCTGGCAACGCTCATGTGAAGCATGCTTGCTTACGTGGAGGAAGTCGGTCGAATTGCTTGACTTGGGCAAGGAGACGTGTCAGGCTGCTCAGTTATCAACAATTTGCAACCTGATGGTAATGGGTGGAGCACGAAAGTACGCTAGATTGCTCCGGTGGGCACGGTGTACTTCGTTGCGCTTAACGAGATAAATGCTGACAGGAGCTGCCCCAGGTTCAGCCAAACCACGTCCTGCTTGCCAATGCATGCCAGCGTTCAGGGTTTGCAGCATAGACAGCTGCCTTTGACTTGATTTCAAGTACAGCCTTTCTTCACGCCATTTCAAGACACGGAGGCTGCACTTTCTCGTATGTAACGCACTTTCGGCCAGTCCGTCAAGCAAGCACCAGGTAGGCAGTCAGTCAGTCAGTCAGCGTCTGTTTGTCAATTCCAACAAGTCAGGCCGTTGTTGTAATTATCACGACATCCGTCGCCCTTGGGCATGGGAACTCGCGCGGTTAGTTGTATATAATACGCACCCTGCCTAGTCACAAAAGTATACGGCTTCATCTGCCCAGTGTGTCCAGCAGTTGATAGCAATGGGTTCAGTCGTGTTCCAAGCCACTCGCAGTGTCCTCGTATGGGCTGGCTTGCTGTGCTTGCTGCTGGTCAGTAAACCATTGCTCACTGAAGGTATTGTGGTTAGAATCGATGCAATTATGTTGTTCTCTCACTCGTATGGTATGAATGCTGCTCTGGTGCAGGTGCTTGCCCTACTGAAGATTCCAATGGTGCGCTCTGCTTGACTGGCGACGAAAGCGACCCCAACTCGCAGTGTTACTGCTTCCCATTCATTGATGCTGCAACGTAAGTATGGGTGCCGTCTTGCCAACATCAACCAGTGTGATGGGTTGTGAACTTTCTTTCTTTCTTGCAGGGGAGTGTACAACCTGGGCGAAAGCCAGCAGTTCTTATGGAACGACGGTCAGGTCCACTGCGAGAGCATTGGCGGGACCCTTGCACAGATATACAGCGAGGCGGAGAGAAACACCATCCTGAGCAAGATCGCCCCCTACATAACCGTCTGGTATGTGGCCCACTGTCACCAAGTTGCATGCAGAACAACAGGTGTTATCAACATGCAAACAAGCTGACTGTTATCATCATGTCAGGATCGGCCTCTCTCGCAGCGCCGAGATTGATGGGCCAGAATGGGATGCTCTCCCCTGTCCTGCCCCGACAGAAGCTCAATGCCCGGCACGCGTCAACCTGTTTCACTGGGGTGGCCACACCTGGGGCACAGGTGAGGAAGGAGAGACGTTGTTTTCGCTGCTAATCTCATACCTGTTGCAATCACAGGGGTGTTATCAATGATTACAATTCCGAATATGTGTGCACGCGCGCATTTTTGTCCAGCTGGCACATTATGACATCATGTGTGTTCTGAATCTGAATCGCCACGCCCACAGGAACCATTCCTCAGACTTATCAAGACTGGTGGATCGATAACGACATGTTGTATGAGCCGGACAACACGTACCCGAGCCGCGACGAGTACTGCGTGTTCATGGTCGGTTACGGCAACGCGCCCCCGGATCATCCTGGCACCTGGGATGATGACCTCTGCTACAACCCATATGGCATTGTCTGCTCTGGTGCAAACACCACTGCTGTTGTCATTGCCACTATTGGCATCCTGAGAGTATCATTTCGCTTTGCCCACAAGTTTTTTACAGCGGTGTGTGCGCAGTGCCTCAGATAGGTGGTGGACCCACTCCCTCTCCCTCTCCCTCTCCACCTGTGGACACACCGTCTCCATCGCCACCTCCTGCAGCGGACACGCCATCCCCGCCCTCGTCAACACCAGGCAGCTTCGAGTCGACAGACGTTGCCTCTACAACTCCAGGAACAACCTCATTCACTGCCGACACCGGCGTGTGGGAGATCGCCAACTGCGGCGGTATGTCCAGTGGATGTTGGGTTCAGTGACGAGGTAAGGTATTAGCAGCCTCGTGCATTAACAGTGACATGCTTTGTGGCGCAGCAAACATGTGGGATGTGGCGGACTCGTTCCGTTACGTGCACGACACTGCGACACACGCTGGCGACGTCACCATCACTGCAACAGTCTTGACGCAAGACCTCACAAACTTTCCCGCCATGAAGTCCGCGCTCGTGCTACGCTCCAACCTCACTCCTGGTTGGTAGTTGTTACTTGAACCAGCATTTGCGCTGTTGATTGTACACTTGTGCGCTGATGATATGTGTGCAAACAGGTTCCCCTGCAGTTGAGGTCATTGCAGGGCAGACATGGGAAGCTGCCACCACGGTTTCTGTACAGGTATGCAGTGTTGCACAACAAGCAGGGTTCACACATTGAGTGTGGACAACCTTTGCAGTATCGCGCGATCCAAGATGGAACGACAGTAGCATTCGACATACCTGCGCTTGGTTTGCCTTTCAACCCAGCCTCCCTGCCAGTGTGGCTCCAGATTGAACGCACTGGTGCCACCATCAATGCCTCAGGTGACACACATGCACGCACGCATGCACTCTACTTCAGGTGACATAGACACGTGCATGCGCACGCACACACCTTGCTTCTTGTTGTGCTTTCCCGCAGCATCTCTGGATGGCGAGTCCTGGACTGTCATATACTCCTTCACGCCTCCAGACGGATCCGCTGTCCTCGGCCCTGTCTTTGCTGGCATGGGCGTGTCATCGGTGACGTATGGCGCAGAGTGCTCGCCTGCGCTGGCAATGGCCACATTCAACAACGTCTCTGTGGAGTAGCAGGGGAAGGTTATGTGGCTAAGGCAGTGTTTGGTTTAGCATGCATTGGCATGTGGCCTCTCACCAATAAGGTGTTGCGTGGTAGCGTGGTATGGTTGTGTATCGTCGCAACAGTGCTGCTCAGCACTTGTTGCAGTTGTGTGGGAAAACAACTTCGTGTGCAAGGGTTGCATAGGGTAGGGGTTTGCATTGTCAGTGCTGCTCGGTACTCGTATGCAGCTGTGCAGAAAGGACTTTTGTGTATATGGCTTGCATCATGCCATGGTACCATTGAGAATAAATAAATGAGGTCAATAACATCAGCATAGCCAATGCTGTCAGTGAGAATGTATGGCCAGCTCTCGGGGATATGACAAAGATAAATCACTGATGATATCAAGCAAGCAATGTGAATATGCCACTCAGTCCCACCACGACGCGCGGGTGTTAACGTAGCTGATGCAGAGGGAAGGGG